>CM052156.1:2082447-2141504 GCA_028455555.1 Augochlorella aurata | reverse complement strand
GCACGAAGTATAAAAATTTACAACATATATATGTTGATTTTTAATACAGTAATATCAAAGATTATATTATTGATTACATAACAGTGTTGAACACATATATATGTACATATTGGTACGTGCGTGTGTATGTATACATACATGCGTTTTGTCTGCATAGCTACAGATATCATAATAAGATGAAACGTCATTTTCTGTATTTTAAATAGAAAGAAGGTAGTTCATTTAAATGTTTATCTGCACAGTTTGTCCTTGATCTATTCTATTATTATTGTTGCAATAATTGCTGAATTCTTCTAAACTGATCAAGTTCATAGAGCAAGTTGATAAGTAAAAGTACTTTTCGAGTCACGTACATAATCGGATTTAGAATGATGAAAAGTTAGGTTATGTTATGATCACATTTTATTGAAAAGCTTTAAATTAAGTGCGAGCAAAAGGCGGCGGACATTTGTTTGGCGCATGTTGTCTGCTAGTTGTCCCGGTAACCACATGTAAATCAATCGTGATCAAACGTAGTTGCGTAAATTTTAAATCACGATCGTGAAAAGTGTAAATTTAAAATAATGACGTTTTAAGATCTAAACAAAATTTTACTATTTGGGATGGAAGGGGTCAAGTTACGCCGATTTTATTATGGGAATTATAATAAGTTCTTGCTTAAATGAGTCTGAGACTGAAGTTGTTCCAACTAATCAAGTGAGAAGAATTCTTTATGGTACAGTTCCTACTAATTTTATGATTTATCACTTCTTACCATGCTGGAAGTTCCTATCCATGAATAATATGTTTTACTTTAAAGGTCTACAGTGTCCCGTATGCTCCAAATTTATTCTACCGGATGATATAGAATGTCACCTGGTCATGTGCCTGACCAAACCACGTCTTAGTTACAATGGTGAGTTTGTACTTTTATTATTGCAGCATTTAAATTTATTCTTTTATGATTGCAATGTCACATGCAGAAAAGGAAATTAACATAATGCTTTTTGCATTGTATTGTAGAAGATGTATTGTCCGATGAGAAAGGCGAGTGTGTTATCTGTCTTGAAGATTTACAACCTGGTGATGTTATAGCCCGTTTACCATGCCTTTGTATATATCATAAAAAGTAAGTATGATTGAAATTTTAAATATTGTTAATTTAGGTTGTATATATTCCATATATTATGATATCTACTTTCTCTACTATCTCTGAAAAGATGCAATAATATTTTCACCAAGGCCCATAGCTATATAGAAATGTCTCCTCCTTCAGTTTTGTGAGGTATTATTAAAATTCTGGCAAGTAGCACAAACTTTATGTTTTAATGTTTGTAAACAGGTCTATTACAAAGTCATACAATGTTGTTCTAGGATTAATGATGCAATTCTGTGTATAATTTGAAATCAACCAAATATAATTGGTATATTTCAGCTGCATTGATAAATGGTTTCAAGTGAATCGTAGTTGCCCTGAGCATCCTGGGGATTGATTTATACCCATTGAATATGGAAGAGCACAATGCAACATGATGCTGGCCCAGAGGACTCTCATTTTGATGGGAATAAAATGGGAGGAAACAGCAAAGATTTGAAAAAAGCTAGTCAAGATGGCTGCTAGTCCACTGTGGTGGTTGGTGCGTGTGTTTGTTCGACTGAATGACACATTCTCAATTTGAATATGAGAACAGACATTTAATTAAATCCTTGATTATATTACTTGTAAGCAGGGGACTTAAAAATCGCCATAAGATTCAACGACACAATGCTATTACTTATACGTATCTGTAATTAATCTATTAGTGCTCTATAAGCTTATTATCAATTGTACCATATTTATAAATTTTACTTAGTTCTACATCTTGAAGTCGAATTAGAGTTAAGCAAGATGATCTGCATTGTTATTGGTTATTTCACCTTTTTTGGAAAAGGGGGTAGAATGAATGTTAGTCGAAGGGCCTGTATAATAATTAGGCAACATCTATTTTAAACGAGTTAATTATATTTTTAATGATTTAATTATGAATCTAATGTTTCATTTTTGTTGTCTGTTGGGGAATGAATACAAGAAAGGATATTTTTGATACTTTCATAAAAGGAAGAGTCGGATATATAAAAGTTTTATGAAATGGACTTTTTAATAGTAACGCTGTTGAAGCTGTAACAACAATAAAAGTTTGAATTTCTTTATTAGAATTTAAAGTTTGTGATCAATTTCTTTTACTTTTTTAGAGAAAAAAAAAATCGACATTCTCCAATCATGGAATGTAAACTTGCTATTAGTTGGAAATTAGTTATTTTATAATTAATATCTTTTTTATATGGTAAGCATTAACATAACTCATGGTAGTTTTTGTAACAGAAATAAACGTGGTCTGTCAATTCTCCAGTAATATACGCGTTGTATATATCTGAATTAGACTTGTATTACAGATCGTAAAAAAAGTCTAATAAAGTGACAAAATTTCAAACCAAATACAACTGCAAAAATGAATCAAGCATTCAATATGTTAAATATAATAATACGATGAAATAAATACATAAATTCTGTATTAATAAAAATATTAAATTTACTACTGTTTTTAAAATTATGAATAGTGAGTGGTATTGTTATATTTTTGTTTACAAATCACTTTATTTAAGAACATGAATTCCTATATAACTAACGAAGGTTTTCTCCAATCAGACAGAAAGACTTTTTAATTAATGGTGTAGGTATCCACGTGATGCTGTGTGGAGTCGTTGACCATCGTGATTCGAGGAGCCAATTACTCACGGCATTTAATTAGGACTTGTAACAGATCGACCAGGAGTATGAACGGGATAATCGAGTGTAAGCAAAATAGAGTATCATAAAATAGGCCATTGTTGCCGATGTAAGCGCACAGAATTAGTAACTATTAGTGGAAATAAAAATTTGTCTATGTTTCATTATATTATAAAGATGTGTTAGTTATTGACTACAATCTAAACAAATTTATTATCGAAATTTACTTCAGAGTGTGTGTACATTTAGATTTCTCTCTCATAATGCAAATTACATAAACCCTTCATATTTTACTTTCACTGTACATTACATTTTGCCTCCTTCGTTTATATCTACAGTGTTACGTTTCATGTAATAATGCGATTATCGCATCTAATTTTTATTGCATTAAAAAGATCACAAGCCAGAAAGGATATTATAACACGTATGCCTGGATTGTTAGGTAGAAATTTTAAACCGACCCATTGGATAGGAAGTTGGTTAAACGTAGTCTTTTATCAATAAAATCGTTTAGGGTCCTAAGAACAAGGATGTTCATGGGTTGGGATGTTCCCTAAGCCGCCCTTCACATGCCCTTCAATCAGTATGTTTATCGAGGACAACGCAGAGAACTGTTACATCGAGATTCTCTTTAAATTACTAATACTGTTATTGTCATTTGCGTTATTATATTTAGATTTATTCTGACATTTTCAATGAGCAATAAACACAATGTATAGAACAAACGAACTACGTATGCACAATATATATATATATATATATATGCAGGAAGTAAATATACGTATAATGTACATATGTGTATTCACCAAATGCATTCATCTTCATGGTATCCAACACTATAAACTGTTATTCTCTATGTTTTTTAAAATTTATAAACATTATAGCAGATAAATATATAACAATACATAATGTATTAGAGATAAAACGAGAAGTATCCTTACAAAAATTTGTATTCATCGAAAAAAGATTACGATCTTTGTGTTCAAAATATGTCTAGATTAATTAAAGTATAGTGATCTAAAAACTGATTATACACAATGAAATACTAGGTAGCTATTCATGCATTTATTTGTTACAAAAATGCCTGAATAATTTATTAGTAATTATGCAATAAAACGTTTAAGGTATCACGCGTTATTATACTAGGGAACTGAATGATAAAAACTGATGGAAGATAGAACAGTTTAAGAAACACGAGTAGTCGCGTTACATGTTGCATATGAGAGCTTAACTTCGGAATACGTACATACATATACATAACTTGGTTATATTTATTTTTTAACTATACGCTTGGTTACAACTTTTTTTAAACTTGATATGTATGGTCATGACATTTACTAATATGTTCTGCAATCGTATTTTTCAAGAGTTAGTATAAGTATAAGGAACAATTATATATGCATCGTGAAAGTTAAAATAATAAATTCGATTTACTTATGGTAGAAAATGTTTGAGCTGTTTGTAGTTTGAAAAATTTTCTACTCGCCTAATTTTTATCTGCATACGATGTGCTACATGTTTTATTTTTAACGGAATAGTTTTTATTCTGGCCATGTGAACAAAAAACAGTTAACGTCTGAAACACATTGGTTTTCAATTGAGAATTTCTGTGACATTTTCATGATGCTGCTCCCGATAGAAGTAAATGCACAGAATATAGTTGGCATGACACATAACCTAGAAACACTTAACTTTCAAAACGATCTGCGGAAAAGGTTTTGATGTCATTATTAAGAGATTTAAAACATCAGTGAATTAGTGCAAGTGATATTAACATTGGCTTCGTTTTGTTCGTTTTATTCTACGCTTTCGTACGCTGTCTATTAATTTTCCTGCAAGAATAACTATTTATCTTATAAGTTCCTGTATTTACAAGAAAAGTTACGAACAATATAAATCACGGTATGCGTTTGATTGTGCATTTCCAGGAGGCACACTTTCGGTAAAGTAATCGTGAGCAGTGTAAATTTATCGCTGTTGTTGTGAAAAAATTCAGTTTGATGCATCTATCAAATAATAACCTTGATAAGTATGAAATGAAAATTTCATCTAGAAGATATTAATGTTTCGGACCAGCTTCTCCTGTCAAAGGTAATTTAATCACGTCTTTATACCACTCTGTTTCTTTTCTAAGTCTGTACATAAGTTACACTAATTAAATACGGATTTCAGCTGATTGTAGGATGCTTTTACAAAATAGTTTAATCAAGGATTATTATTTTTGTAAAATCGTTAGGAAACGAAAGTAACAGATATTATTTCAAAATATATGAGAGGAGTTTTGCAGAAGATTATTTCAATACCATGTGAACAAGTTTTTGGTTAAAGTTGGTAATTTTGTTTATATATTATACATTATTATATACTGTAAACATTGATTTATTTGTCTTAATATTTATAATTTCTGTATGTCTAGGTAGTCATGGATGAAAGGAGGGTAGCAGATTATTTTGTTATTGCTGGTTTGCCCGGTCAAGATAGTGATTTTGAAAATGATAATGAAACTCAAGAGAAATTGGAAGATTGGTACCAAGAGGGAACACATGTCAAAGACATGCACATGAAACCTCCGATCACAGATCTTGCCATTATATTCCCAGCATTAGGTGAACAATGTCCAGAAGGATATACTTTGTTAGAACATACTGTTTCAGGTTTACCGGCTGATTTAAACCATGGTAGCTTAAGAACAAATGAATGTTATTTATGTTATCGGAGAGGGAGAGACAAACCTCCTTTAGTTGATATAGGTAAGCCAAGAGATACAATATAGTAAAATTCAATTCATAGTATATGCTCAACAAGGAACATTAATTCCAGGTGTTATATATGATGGTAAAGAACGCATAATGCAAGATGCAAAAATGGTGTTGGAAACTCCTAATGGACATTTAGCGAATGTGAACAATTCAACATCAAAAATATTTGTCACATACAGACGGGCGAGTCATAAAATGTCCTGCAACTCTTTAGTCGTGACAGATATATGCGTGATCTTGATGAACAAAGGAGAAACACCACCGCATGCTTTCTGTATTATCAATAAAAACTTGAACAAGGGCATGTTGGGCAGCGATGTATATTTGTGTTACAAGAAGTCTATGAATCGCGCAAATCTGATATCATTTAAGCCGGCCGTGCTTTACAAATATCCGATGTCCGATTACAATAGTTTTGTTTTTCCAAATTCTGTTGCAATGTTCTGCTTACCGATGGGAGCAACAATAGAATGTTGGCCAAAGATGGTCAGCAAACCAAAACCAGTGTTTTCGACATTTGTTTTAACTGTTGCCGATGCTGCTCAGAAAATATACGGTTCGGCGATAACGTTTTACGAGGAGATTGAATTGGAAATGGATATTTCCAATTCGAAAGAGAATCAACAGTTGCCCGATATTCTCGCGGAAAACATTCAGAATTCTGGTAGGAAAATATACATCCGTTAAATCTGTGAAATTATGTTTTATTAACTGTGTACTTTGTTGCAGTTGACCATACAGAAATCGATAAGGAACAGTCGCAAGTAAAAGCGCTTAAGCGGACTGGAATACTTAAGAAGCTTACCCAACTGCAATTGGAGAAGCTGCAGTTAACGGATCCCGCTTCTCAGTCGTTGAATATCAGTAAATCGATATGTATTCTCTCTCACTGGCCATTCTTCGATACGTTCGAGAAATTTTTAGTTTTTCTACATAGCATGGTTAATAACAAACCGCAGAACGTTCCTATTGAGAAATATATAGCATATTTTTTGTACGACATACCGTTCCCGAGCCCGCAGAGACCAAGAATCCTTGTACAATTAAGAAGTACCAACAACAGATTAATTTTAACGCAACCGGAAGATTTAGCGTTGCCTAGGTCCGGCGCTAGTTTCCGGCAATTACTCACTAACTTAGGGCCTGACAATTGTTTACTTATATTGCTGTTAATATTAACCGAGCAGAAGATACTTGTACATTCATTGCGTCCTGATGTACTTACATCAGTCAGTGAAGCTATCGCAATGATATTATTTCCATTTAAGTGGCAATGTCCATACATACCATTGTGTCCATTGGGTTTAGCAGAGGTGAATTATATGTTTATATTGACAATTTACAGAAAGGTGTTAACGTGCAATATAAAAACGTGTTTTGAAATTACAGGTGTTGCATGCTCCTTTACCGTTTTTAATCGGCGTGGATTCTAGATTCTTTGATCTATACGATCCACCCTCTGACGTTAATTGCGTTAATCTGGATACGAATAACATAGCAATTTGCGACGACAAGAAATACCTGAACGTGAAATTGCTGCCCAAGAAGGCAGCTAGACAACTTCGAAATTGTCTGGAGCATCTCTACTCGAAACTGATCTCTTTGGGAAAAAGTTATTCATCTATGAAAGGTGTCTATACAGTGTTTCCGTGCGTTCTTCGTTCCTATTGCTTTCTCACATGTAATTGTTTTCCTTTCAGATTTAGACGACGAAGAGTTCAGTGTCGATAAAGAATTTCAACAGAAGCGGAAGGAACAAGCTTTGGAACTTGAAATACAAGATGCTTTTTTAAGATTTACGGCGACTATATTAAAAGGATATCGTGCTTTCTTATTACCCATCACGAAAGCTCCAACGGTTGGCTCAACGGATCCGACTAGTTTATTTAATATACAAGCGTTTCTCAGAAGTCGAGACAAAGCTCACGCGAAATTTTATAGCATGTTAGTGAAGACACAAATGTTTATAAGGTAGTACATGTGTTTTCCAATTGTTGAAATTTTCGGTTTCTTCGTCACGTACTTTTATGTATTACTGTACCACGCATTACAATGTTTGAAACATGAATCAGGTGTTGATGTTAGTATAAGATATCATATTCACTTTCTCACTATTTGCAAAAGCGATGATAATATATGAAGCCTTGCTGACAACACGGTATCTATCTTATACCGATTAATAATATCGGTATCTGATTCATACATGCCTGAACATTGCAACGCATGAAAATATGTAATTAAATTAAAACATGTTATTTTTGTAGGTTTATAGAAGAAACGAGTTTCGTATCCGATATGGACATGGCTGGTCTTGCGTTTTTCGACGAATGCACTGAACGTGTCGAGGATGAAAATGGTAACAATGAATCCAACACATTTCTTTATTTTCTTTTTCGTCGCTTAATATTTTTGTAACCATATTTAGTACAACTTTTGGAACTGGATGAATCTCAGCATAGCGAACGAACAGTATTTATACCTCCACCTGAAGCTGGTCCGAATCAAGCCCCGCTCATTTATCGCACATTCAAATTGAATCCCGACTTAATAAGGCCACAGAAACATTTCAATATGAAGAACGCGAATTTAAGTGCCTTCGGTATAATACCAGGGAGTCCCATGGCACGCAGAACGAAACACGAAATTAAAGTGGCACAGAGGATGGCACGCAAGCAGGTACGATTTGTTTGTTTCATCGTTATCACTTTAGATTTAATTCACAAATCATATTTCATTTTTTAGGCAGCGAAGCCAGATCGGTGGGGTAGATGTCTGCTCGGAACCTGTTATAGTCTTTGGTTTCTACATTTACCCGCGATGTTGCAAGTGTCTACTCAGCCAGCGACAATTTTGCATCAGGCATATGATTTATTAGTTAAAATGAAATTACACCTTGATCCTATCGAAGAGGTGAGCTTTGCGAGTTTAAAAACCACTCTTACATCTGTTCACAGAACTTTATAAGAAATTTTGATTGCAGGTCTGTTATAGAGCTATGATGCAACTTTGTGGTGTTTACGGACAACCTGTCTTAGCTGTAAAATTATTATTTCATATGAAGCGCAGCGGTGTTCAGCCAAACGCTCTCACATATGGATTTTATAACAAGGTTTGTTACTATTATGGACAACAATGTTTTTCTCAGACACATTGGATGATAATAAGTTATCGATAAAAATTGTAGGCTGTATTAGAAGCAACTTGGCCATCCGATATGACCAACTCCAGCCAATTGATGTGGAATAAACTTAGAAATGCCATAGTTGGAGCTGCGTTGTTTAAGAGAGCTGGTAAACGCAGTGCCAGACGAAGGTTGAGCTCAAATGCAGATTTGTTAACCGTGGATGGTAAAACCGCGAATATGGAACATGCATTTTCTAGGTCTAGTCTTGACAGCTCTCATTCTCAAGACACGGAAGCTGCACACAGTGATTGTAAGCACCGATTAGTTTGGCCTAATCTGTCTTGTTTTATCAAGACAATTCACTGTCTCATTTTACTGTATACACAGCTACGAAAGGAAGTTCCACTTCGGATTTACCAGAATACGGACCATTTGAAATAAAAAAGCTTCCACGACAGAACAGTATAGTAAAAGACTCTGTGGCATTAAACCCTATACAAATAGAGGAACTGAATAATTTATCTATGACGCAAAGGTAACTTTATTGTTCTTTTTTCCCTTACTACTTAAGACTGTTTAAAATATGGTCTAAATCTGGTTTAGGTTGATTCCGAGCTTAGAATCACCATTGAAGAGTCCTATACGCACACCAGTCACCGAAAATGATCCGTTGGGTGCCCTAATTAATGACGAAACGCCGATCGTCTCGCCTTCAGAAGAGAACGATTCGAATTGCTCAACGTGTACTCTAACCGTTTTTAATAATGTCGAAGAGAGACCGGGAGGACCACTTTTATTTCGGAGGTAAATTTGTTCATTGATTCTCTTTAAATTTAATTTACCCTTCCTCTGAATATAATTCGATGATATTGTTTCAGCAATGTCTTGCCACGTAGTGCAACATTTCATCAATCTATAGATGAAACAACCGGTGTCGCAATCGGTGGCCACCTACAAAGAAGCGAAACAATGCCCCATTCTGTGGCGCAGCAAGGAGAACAAGATAAAGAGAGGGAAAGGCTGGTAGAGTTGAGCAGCCTTTGGTCTCAAAAGGATAGTGTTACCTCCAGTTTATCCAGCCTGGGATCTAGTTTGAAGCTTAGTTTCAAGTATGATATTTCAATCTATAATAATCACGCTGTAATTTAATCCTGAAAATTTAAGAAAACACTCCTTTCAGTACCACAAGTTTGACAGGGAAGAAGTCCAATGAGCTGATACTCGGTGGCTTGAATAGCTTAAAATCGGCTGCCACGACAGTGGTGAAAAAATTTGATGTAATTAAAGAAGCCATTTCTGCGACCAGCACACCTGTGAAACTTAAAGAACGTGATTATAGAATGACGCATGGAGCGTCGCACGAATCGCTAGATTCAATGACCGATGGATCTGTGCAAGATCGGAACGAAGCCCTGAAAACGGCTGGTTTGTACAATTCCAGACTTCGTTAGGAGATGGAAGGATTCAAACAGTTAATCGAACGAATCTTAATTAAATAGGTGACGGAAATCTAGATCCTTATGCTTTGGATGACTTGGAATGTTTATATTCAAAAGGGTCAAGAGAACTCGACGAACGAATCGCTGTTGAGCTTGTACTGTCTAGCGCAAGCCGATGTCATCAGTGCGCCTCCATACTCTACGATGAAGAGATCATGGCTGGTTGGCAACCAGAGGACTCGAATTTAAACACTGTCTGTCAATATTGTGACAAAGCAACAGTACCTTTGCTGACTATAACGATATTAGATTATAGGTAATGAAAGGTACAGTATAATGTCTCTGTGAGTGTCGTAGATCCTACTTTACTAACTGTCGCGTGTTCGTTACGAATTATGTATCAAGACTTGTATCAAAGATACATGACAGTAATTCATTTCTAAATTGTGTAACTTTGTTGCAATTTAGTCACAAACCTGCGACATTTATAGGGGCAATACAGGTGTACAGAGTGATTCGTGGTAAACAAAACTACTAAATATATCTGCTGTTGGATCACACGAATGATGACAGAGCTATTTTATAGTTTTTGTTCCAAGCGATTCACTTCGTATATACGAATCTATATCGTGCGATTGTAAAGTTTGTGTAAAATTTGTTAAAGATGCGAAGAAAATGAAAGGAAAAACGATCCTCTAATGGGAGCACTAGTTGAACTTTTGGACAAACCAAAAGAATTATTGGAACCCACCACAGTGCCATATTTGAACCCTTTAGTTCTAAGGAAGGAGTTGGAAAGTGTCTTAAGCCAAGAAGGTGATACATGTCTTACAAAGCATAAGTTCATCGAAGAACATCCAATTGTGTATTGGAATCTTATATGGTACTTTGAACGAATTAATTTAACGAGTCACTTGCCAGATCTATGGTTAAGTAACGATAAGAAACACGAACAAATAAACTATGGTGCAGTAGGTGTTAAAACCATGTGGGACAACGAGAGACTTCATATGGATCGTCTGCCTATGTACCTCCAATCGAAATCCAACGTTGCAGAGGATAAAACGTAAATTGGACTATTTATGTTGAGGTTTAATGTTTAAATGTTTCGTTTTAAATGTATACATATTGTTTGATTTTCATTTATAACAGGTTAATACAGTCAGTGATCACGCACGTTCGTCGAAATGATCTAGCGGATCCTATTAAAAGAGTGGCCTTAGAAAGAAGTAGAAATCAAGCACTTGACCAACCTCTATTTTCTATATACCGTGATATCTTGTTTTTGGCATTTACTGTCTTGGGTAGAGGGAATATTGATCAAGGTATACATTTTGGTTTTACAATTACTGAATTATATCCATATAAATTTTTCATGTTTAGGATTAATTCTTGACAGGTGTTAACGGTTCCCTTGTTGTTGCAGGTGTTTTCGACAGAGAATATAATTTATCATTAGACAGATTATCAGAAAGTGAGGAGAAGCTGTTGTGTAAACAAGATGCTCCACCCTCGATGATGTCAGTGTGTTGCAGACATTATTTTAAGCAACTGAGCGTGTAAAAATAAAGAGTAAAAGGTATAAAAAAATGGTGTAATATATTGTGAAAATCAATAGAACATTCTGGAGAAACATTACAGATTTATCTGTTCAAGTCTGATTTCGATATTCGTAGCGAATCGATTTTCTTTTTTAGATGAACATGTGTGCGATCATTTTCCACGAAATTCTCGTGAGTGCAGTTGATATATCTCATGAATTCGCTTAACAAATACGAATTATACACTTCTTTTCATATTTGAAGTATGCAATTTACTATAAATAATTTTTTTATTTAGAAAGTAGGCTGCGCATACAATTTCTTATGGCAATATGTGAATACCTACTTAGTTGTATCTATCAACGTGATATTAATCATTTTTCAGTACCAAAGAAACTGACTTGATCATAAAGCTGTACATTCGATTTCTTTTTAATACGAAATATACGAGGGTACGCGGTACGCAAGTATTGCAATACGAATTTTCTAATTGGTAATAAATTCCAACAATGTTCACTTCGTAATTACACGGATTAAATGACTACGGT
The DNA here is from genome assembly GCA_028455555.1 of Augochlorella aurata. Lineage (NCBI taxonomy): Eukaryota > Metazoa > Arthropoda > Insecta > Hymenoptera > Halictidae > Augochlorella > Augochlorella aurata. Next base: position 2,129,347 of record CM052156.1, on the reverse strand, counting down.
TGCGTTATGAAATACCGATGATAGCGACAGGACTCTTTACGTCTATGTAACATTAACAAAAAAAGACAATATTCATTTTCTTATATTTTAGTTGGATCAATTTAAATAGTTTATGACTAATAGTTGAATAATTTACGCGTTCACGATGAAAAGTGCTTGAAACTATAACATCGACACTCATTTATTACATTGTAGTGCTACGTGTACAAAAAAAGATTATATTACAGATTATTTTTACAAATTTGTTGCATTAAAAAAAGAAATAGTAATTACTTATCTAGTTCTTTATTCTCAATTCATGAGTATTCGTTTTATTTTTGCAAGCTTTGATATTTAATAACACAAAATCGTATTTCTGTAGGCTAGTCAATAATACGGAGCCGCAATTCAAATGATAGCGATGTTTCTGCATGGGAAAAGGATTCTCTTGAAAAATTTTCGAAAGTATTCTACACCTAAAAATTCTATAATAGAAAACTCTACTTGTAAAGTACTTGTACTTCTAAAAAGGATGGTTTGTGGACCGATGTTTGTTAAATTCGTTATTATTGTTGTGTTTAGAATACAATTGCAAATTTTTCCACGGGTGTATAGCCATACTGTAAAAAAAATTCAACGTGACTCAGAGAATTCTAACATTTTATTATTTTCGTACATTTTTAACAGTGCCCGCTTGGAAAATAATGTAAAACAATTTTAAATTAATAAATGCGATCTTTTAATTATGTACAGAGACGAACGTTTACTTTGACTTTAATTTAAGTATCATTAACGATGATCCGACGTTAACAATTCACTTGATTTGTTACGATAACTCCGGAACAATAAAAATATTGTTTTTCTGTTGCGTATATAAATTATACTATAGATCGTTCGTTAAAAATCATAGCAACGAAATATGCATATACAAATTAATGAAACCATGCTTGCACTTTTCACTATGAACTCTGTAAAAAGTGTACTACTGTATATTCGTTCATTATTATATTATGAATATAAGATACAAATAAAAGTCAGTCATGGTATTTTATATAAATGTGTTTCCTTATGTTATGTTTGTTCGTAGGACAGTTTCGCAACGTGCACGAAAGAAGAACAGTACGAACAGTACTAGCTATAACTAAAGTAAGTATTTTAATTATTCTATGCTTTTGGTAAACGATATAAACCGCCAGAGAACAACAGCTGGTGTTCTCTGACCTTTCTATCAAGAAATTGTCTTAACTCAAGTAAACCACATTCCATCGATCCTGGACCTTGAGACGCAAACATTTTCAACATTTGATGAATTCTTTCCAAGGGCATCGAGTCTAAGTTAGTCAACATTCCAACGATGTAGGACCAAAATACTTGAAGCTCCTCTTCCCTCTGATCGCTCGCGGACGCCATTACACTTTCAACCTCTTCTTCTTCAACGACGTCTGTTAAAGACCTACTTTTCGTGGAACTCTCTTCTTGCAGTATGAAAACATCATTCGAACTTTCTTTCAATATTCCCTGTGAAACCCAGAACGTTATTTTCCTTCTGAGCACGGTAGCGGGAGCGTGCATTACTTCTGCCAGTTCTTCTAAAGTCCATTCTTCTGTAAAAAACAATTTTGAATGCACAGTTACAAATATTTTTAAAGAATGAACACTCCAAGTTAATAATCAGGTAATATTTCTTACTTTTATCTTGAAAATGTAAGATTATCGTAGCGTGGATCGGTGTCACATTAATTTCTAACTTCCTGTCTTTTAATTCAATCTCTAATGTAACGTTTCCAAGATGAGGCTTCCAACAAAGTGTTCTATTTCCCTTCAAGGTTTCAAATGCCTTCACATATTTGTTTAATTGGGTCTGTACAATTTTCGGCAATTCTAATTTCCAGTTCTCCTTGAACGGCGGCCAAAATTGCGCGGACAATATCAAAGCAGACGTAGGAAACTCCTCCTTCTCCAACGTATAGCTGGTATCCGATTGTATATGCCCGTCTATTCTCTTAGAATCGTATACATCTTTCAACATAACTTCGCAGAAATGAAGTTGGTTCTCTCCGAAACGCCTTTTCAACAATTCTAAGTGGCGGATCTCTCGTTCAGTATGGTAATTTAATTGAGACAATAATCTGTCTGCTAATAGCGTGCGATATTCGTTCACGAATAAATCCTGGCTGCCGTACACGCTCACCAACGTCGAGATTATATCAGATACTCGACGTTGTGCTGATTTTGCTGTAAAAGTATTTCGATTAGAACTCAATGCAGAAGAAATAATTTCTCATTCTATATTTAAATGTACCAGGATCAGCATCGACAGGATCAGGCATCCATTTATCCCAATCTTCATCTTCTTCTTCATCAGAGTAATCATCTAGCTGTAATGTTTCGCCTTTCACTAATTCATCCGCTAGATCGCTCGACGAATCGTCGACCAATTCGCTTACGACGCAGCGCACGGTATCTTCCCTTGTTCTCAAATAAACTCTGCATCAAATGTAAAATATTTTCTTTAAAGTTGATTTATTATATTGCTGTGGTACGTAATCCTAACGATAAATACTTGATTGGTTCTGTTATTGTTTCGAGAAGGACTCCTGTAGGATCCAGCTGTTTTAATGCTCTTATAGCTGCGATATAGGCAGTCAATATATCCGGTGTATTCACGCCTGGATGCAATAATCTCGTTGTTAGAGCATCTTGTAAACTGTCGATTAAAACTTTTCGCAAATCGGTTCGTTCCAAGCAAACGCGCAAGTCGTCTATCGCTGGTTGAGAATCAGGATACTCTGAACATAAGAATAATCTAAGTATATGTGTATGCATGTAAGTTATATTATGTATGTAATATATAGAAGTATACCTATTATAATATCAAAAAGCTGCTCAATTCGGAATCTCGTGTACGTTTCATACAGATAGTGAGACAGCTTTTGTTTAAATTTATTTATAGCATTCCGAGTTTGGTCGCTCAAGGAAATGATTTTTGAGAAGCCACCAGAGTATACTCTTATCAACCAACTCATAACGATTGTTTCAAGCCACTGTAAATTTAAATTTTCAATAACATGCTTGCTATAAAGTTTACAGAAGTATTTCACATAGGTCATATTTCTTACACTTTCGAGCGACTCTAATTGTGATACATCAAACGTTTTATCACATGATTGATTCACATGATTCTTGATGTGTATATGTATCAACGATGTTAGAACATTTCCTGCTAGTCTTTCCAATAATTCTAATTCAATCAACTTTCGATTTGTTTCATGGAACATAATTACTATCTGTTGACAACGACATTTTTCTACTTCCTGATAGCAGCCAGTACATTGAAGATAATCACTGCCGGCAGTAGTTACTGAAACAATAGACCACACAGCAATAGAGAACAGTACAACAATAGATGAATAAATTTAAATATTAATTACCTTGCGTTGAATTGTCTGTGCAACAGAATACATTGAATGCAATCTTATAGAATTGTTCTACTACATACTCATAACCAAGTGGTATTTGACTTAATAATGTGGATCTCACAATTAATTTAAATCTACTTGGTACATCGCTTTCGCTTGTTGTGGAACAAATTGATTCTTCTTGAACAAGGTACTCTAACCTTTTTAACAGTGGCAAAAATTCTGTCATACGTGTATACAGTCCATCTACCGCACTTTTGAATTGTTCGAAACCTTCTTGTTTGTCAACATTGCATGTAAATTTTCGCCAAAATGCAGGCACAATGGTTTGTCGCATGTGATATTTTATTTGATAAATCACCATATCTTCAACCAAATGTTTCAAATTTAGCGCTTTTATATCTTCAATAATTTTCGTGAATTCTTCATCCCTGCATTCATTTTGAAGCTGTAAAAAACGCATTGTCATAATTTCGTTAAATTTCCATTAACATTTAATGAATATGACGGAAATTAATAAAGCATTAACGAACCTTTCCATTCAAAATAGGAAATGCATACTGTATTTGAGAGATGACCTCAGCTTCATTTCTTTCACATTTATCCATGTTACCAAGAATAAGTCAGCACTCCGTGAACATAAAAAAATAATCATAATATTTTCGAACCTGTCTTTTAAAACATAACCATTGTAATACTGCTGTAGACAACTATAATAATATCATCATATACCTGTCTCATAGGATAACCTGAAATAATTTGACAGGTCCACAGTAAACAATTAATATTTACTTCTTAAAACCATATTTATATACTTCTGTGATCAAAGAATCTAGATTGAAGTCTTAGCCACGGTCCTAGTACAGTTTTGTACATATTTTATTTGTAATTAATTATTAGTTAATTATTAACGATTTTTCATGGACGTATTTCTATCTCTATGCCGCACAATGCGTAAGACAAGAATAGCAAATTGTGCGACGAGGATAGAGATACTGGGGACTGGTGGTGCCATCCATAGCAAAACGCTGAAACCGTTAACCAAATTTTTGCCAACCAGTTTCAGCATTCTGCCACAGATTGCGCCACCAGTTCTCGGCGAGTAGTTTCGTCAGTCTGCCACGGATGGCGCTACCAGTCCTGGGTTACTAGTTCGACCTTTCTGCTACAGGTGGTGCCACGAGTTCTTAGCAAGTAGTTTCAACTTCCTGTCACGGATGGCGCCACTTGGCGAGAAGTTTCAGCATTCTACCACGAATGGCGCCACTTGGCGAAAAGTTTCACCATTCTACCACGGATGGCGCCACTCATTTTCAGCGAGAAGTTTCAGATTGCTCCATCAGTTTTCGGCAAGTAGTGTCGGCGTTATGTCACGTCCTTGTAAGAAAGGGAGCAATAACAAATACCGTCTTTTTGTTCTGACTCCCTTTCATTATTTTAAGATTATTGTAAAATGGAATAAGAACTGTAATTTGTGAAAATAAAAGAACTATTAAACTCAATTCAAAAGTCTTTTCATTTGCAGATTCTTGTCCTACACATATCCTACACATTCCTTTCCCTATCCCAACAATAAAAAAAGTTGAACTTCCGACTTTCCGTTGACCTAAACTACTTGTATCAGGGAAACAGGAAAATATTTCGAATTACTATGTCTGACTTGTGATTGACTTATACTACTGAAATTTCGAAAATTGCGAGAACTTGAAATTTTGAAAATTTTCTTGCAAGTAGTACAAGTCAACGACAAATCAGACATACCTCCTGAAAATACCTCCTCGCACATCATGTTCTCCTGATACAAAAATTGAAATTTTCGCCGAAAATTTTCGGAAATTTTCCTGCAAGTAGTACAACTCAACGACAAGTCAGACATACCTCCTGAAAATACCTCCTCGCATATCATGTTCTCCTGATACAAAAGTCGAAATTTTGCCGAAAACTTTTGCCAAAATTTAGACATTTGTATTAGGAGAACATGATGTGCGAGGAGGTATTTCGAGGAGGTATGTCTGACTTGTCGTTGAGTTATACTACTTGCTAGTTTTTTCCCCGAAAAATTTCTATGTCTGGCTTGTCGTTGACTTGTACTACTTAGAAGGTATAATTTTTTTGATTCGCAATTTTCGAGATTTCAGTAGTTCAAGTCAATCACAAGTCAAACAAAACATTTCACACAAAGAGAGAAAAACACAAGGAGAGAAAAGGAAAGGAATCCCTAAATGAGAAGACTTTTGGATTCAGTTTTATAGTACTTTTATTTGAGAACATTACAGTACTTATTCTATTTTACAACAATCTTAAAATAATGAAAGGGAATTAGAACGAAGCCGGTATTCGTTATAGTTCCCTCTCTCACAACGACGATTTACTTAAGTAACTAAGACGCATGCAATTAACTGTAAAGCTTATAATTAAAAATAAAGCTAATTATACAATTAATAGAAATAATTACTCGACTATCCATAAAAATAATTACCCTTTGCATCGTACTTCTATACTACTTGTTTTATAAATACGTTTATTAAGTTCAAATAATATTCAGCACTCGTAGTAGAAATTAAGTATACAAGATATTCGCTTTTTGCTAATGTGGTCCTTTTTCGTTAACTATCGATAATGCTGAGCGCGTCACGAAATGACTGTATGGATACTAAATTTCCAAAGGTTTCTTCGCGCCCTCTACCAAAATGGACCAGTCACCTAGAGAACTACGTAAGACCGCAGCACAGAAATTTCGTTTCCATTTTACAGTAATACATTTTAGTTCAGTTGTTTCGCCGTCACGTGGTTATAGTGTTCCGATGCTCAGATCTTCCTGATGCATATTTTTATATATGCAATGATAACGCCGGCATTCTGTGTATTGTTCTCCGTTCTTCCTACCTATAAGCGGTCAGACTCCTCCGTGAAGCGATTTTATTAAATAATCGCGGAGAGGTTGCTGATTCCTGTAATAATATTATTTCTTTAATATTCTCGACGTAATTTTATTTGTACAAAATGGTAAGTACTTGCTAAGTAATATACTTTTCAATGTGCACTTTTGAGGTTATGTTTTACACGTGGTTTCTCGTTTGTGTACATATAATAACATCATCGTAATAAACAAAACTAATACCGAGTCAATCTAAATATTACAAATCTACATGTTTCAATAAAAAATAAAAAAGTTTAATTGTTTTCTTTTTATTGTTTTTATAGACTGACGAAGTCAATCCAAGAGCTTACCCATTGGCGGATGCAACGCTAACTGCGAAAATCTTTAATTTGGTACAACAAGCAATAAGTTACAAACAGTTAAAGAAAGGAGCCAACGAAGCCACAAAAACATTAAATCGTGGTCTCTCAGAATTCATTGTAATGTCTGCAGATGCTGAACCGTTGGAGATTTTATTGCATTTACCACTGTTGTGTGAAGATAAGAATGTACCATATGTATTTGTAAGAAGCAAACAAGCTTTAGGTCGTGCTTGCGGCGTGTCTAGACCTGTTGTTGCTTGTTCTGTAACTGTTAATGAAGGTTCACAATTGAAACCACAAATTCAAGCGGTACAACAAGAAATCGAACGACTTTTAGTTTAAGTTCTTTGTACCTGATTTAAGAACTTTATTGAAAATGAACTATATATTATAGTCTATATTTTCTCACAATAATTTTAAAGAACTAAGTACATGTAGTTCATGTAATATCATAAATGTAACAAATTCATAAATAAAAATATAATTACAACAAAAGTGGCAGTAACTATTATTATATATTTACAACATTATATACACACCAACAATGATAGTAAGTGTTTGCATCTTAAAATACATAAAAAAATAGCTAAAATCATTTTACGACATTTCTATAAATCTATACAATGCAATATTGTATAAGTATTTGCAAATCTTTTATATAAAAGTGTTATTGTGTTACTTATTGAAATGAAGGTAACGCATTGGAGATCCAATTACCGTGCCACCGATTTTTCTGAAACTCGTGAAGTTCTGATTTGAATTTTTCGTACAATTTACGTTGAACATCGCTGTTTGGGAATCTCTCAAACCACGTTTTTAATAGTGTTGCTAATTCTTTATAACTTGAAAAGATCATTCCATTTTCATTATGTTTAACAAGTTCTGATAAACTGAAAATTAAAAGTAGGGTCCTTAAGAATATGTTCAAAATATCATTATATTATAAACTATAGTAATAATAAATTCCGTACCAATTGAAATTGTATGCACAAACTGGAAGTTCACAACCAAACATATCGACAACTTTCATAGGTAAATCCAAACCACTGGACGAAGTATGAAGAGAAATTCCTAAATCTGCACTAGCTACAACAAACAATATAATTTCAAAAAATGTCTACAATATAAATATTCAAGTACTTGTACCACATTCCATTACCCAACATTTTCGGGTAATCTTCACTTGCTAGCCATGGGGTCAGAATTGTAACATGTTTCCACATCTTCAATTTTATAATGGCCATATAAAATTCTTTCAGCTGTCCTTTACCAGTTATTACACAAATTAAATCAGGAAGATTGTACACCTTTTCTTCAACTGCATTTTCGTACTCTGAAACATATAAAAGCGTTTTGTTAGATTAAGTTCCATGTGAGATATAACATGTAAAATACCTTGTAATGCATTTAGTAATATAGAGAAGTCTTCATCTTCGGTCCAACTTGTACTAGACACAATGAAGCCAGGCCTTCTAGGTTTCAAATGTACCTCATCCGATCTACATTCTGTAAATATAGTAGAGTTTTTGTCTGGGCCTTTAAACACATCATATGTTTCGCTTAAGCTTAATAAAAATTTATGTTTCTCTGTTAATGATATGCGATGAAATTTATCTATTGGACGGTCATACAATACTGTAGCCCTGAATAAAGAAAGATAATTAAACAGGATATGTGAAAGTAAAAAATTGTAATTGTAATTACTAACCCGATTCCCCATTTCACTTGTAGATCTTCCTTCAAAGCTCCAGAAACACAAAAATTACTTTGTGCTTTAGAACCGAAAAATATTTCAATTGCCTTTGCAACCTTTACCAATAGATGGTCATTCCGTAAATTTAATGCCATTATAGTATAGGCATAATTGTGCCAATCCACAATAAATTGAGAATTTACTGCAACACAATAAAACCAACAGACTGGAATTGTTGGTACTGCAGGTGGATTTTGCATCAATACATGAGTGGATATAGGTTTTTTAAATAAAACCCAACAGAGACTAACAGTCTGCCATAAAGTTTTTATTAAATACCGCACAAGGTTGGGAAAATCTGAAATCATAAAATATCTAATTAGGGACTCCTGCTATTCTTAAATAATCATTTTATTGCACAAGTACAACATCATAGAAAAATATAACTATTAAAGTAAAGTAAAAGATAACATACTGTTGCCTATAGACGGTGGCGGTGGAAGATAATAAATACATACATGACGACTTTCTTGAATCTCTTTTAATGGGCTCGCGCCAGAATAACCTATAAAATCTACTGTGAAACCTTCTTTTATTAATGACAGCACATGATATTGCATTCTAGGACTTCTACCTAAATCTCCAAGAACAACAACACAAATATTTTTCTTTACTTTGTGTTTCTTTATGTATAACTTTCTCATCACGAATAAGGTTAAAGAAAGTACACACAGAAAATAGATCACCCACATTTTGAGTTCAAGTTACAATTGAAAATACTATTGTTTATCGTCACAAAATATATACTTTCTTTCATAAGAAAAGTAAATTTCATAGGCGAGTTCTGATTTTGAATCGTACATACTACATAGTGTCAAAATGTTACACGTCGTATATGTATACGTGGCGCTGTATTCGTATTTACAAAACACTGTGGCACGGAACAAATTTCTATAATGTTTTTTCTTTTTAAATTATGTTTCAGCATACGTGATTGGGTCCACTAATTTGTCGCGCAATATGTTTATTATTTATATTTTTTTCAACGTAATTTTACAGAAAATTAAATATTTACAAATATTAAGTATGTTTAGTTAGTGTATTAATATTTCTATGTAACTTTTTTGTAATACATATTCACGTATCGTACTTGAATAAATAAATGCATGGGGTACATGACCGAACGTTCAATTGTTCAATAACAAAATATAATGTATAGTGAGGTGTAAATTTATTTTAACATTAGATTTTTGCATAGTTTTTAATTTTTTCGTATACAATCCTCGCACGAGTTCATTGAATATTTATTGATAAGAATATTTAAATTTAAAAAAATGACAACGATTAACGAAGAATCAATTATTGAAAGCAATGATATTGTTCCTTTCTTGCAAGGAAATGTCTGCGTCCCTCAACAGTTGATTGAAGTAAATGAATTATTAAATTCAATCAATAGAAGATTAGAAGATTGTGCTTTAGAATGGCAAGCCGAAATATCTCGTAAACAATGGGCAATATTTAATTCTAATACCACTGAATACAATATGCCTGACAAATCATTGTTGAAACGAACATATTTCAATGAAAAAATATTTGATGAAGCTTTTCAGCATGTACTTTCCTGTAATAAAACTTTTACAAAATATTTAAAGGACTTTATTGGCAAGTAAATCGAACGTATTCAATTATTTGTAATTACGATAAAAATCTTTGAAAGATAAATTGTCGAACATTTTTTTGTATTTGTAGCTCTTTTACGAGGCGGAGAATCGATTTTTAATGGAAAAGAAAGTTGGAATGGACAAAGTCAATCCTATAACACAGTCGAAAATCGGAATAATATAAATGATTCAAAGATCGAGCCATTGTATTTTCCTTTATTGAGAAACCAACACTTAAGTGGAACAAGGAAAACCAAGAATAATCTTGTTGAAAATACATTAGTGGTTCAAAATTCGTTTGCTGATGTAATTAAAGCTAAAGTGAATTTCGATACAAAATTCTTAGGGTTTGAAGCTGTATTACACAAGATTATTTCATTAACAACATCAACCAATTCATCTTACATCTGTCGATATTGTTCGAAAATTTTGGTAAATAAAATATATATCACATTGAAATCTATTAGTATTGTAACAGTGCAATCCAGTAAATAATGCTATCAATTTTATATCCAGAAAAATTACAGACGAAAAAAGAATACGACTCTTGTTCAAAGACATCAAACTATTTCAAGATCAGAACGTGCAACTAGATCTGCAAAACCATTATTCAAGAAAAAGGAAATAAAAGAATCCACCCTAGCAACTGGTGATATTGATAATCAGCTATCACTTAAAGTAAATACAAATTTCTGCTGAGTGTATACTTGCGTTTTTCACCAACAATTACATTTATATTATCTTTTCGAGTATTTAGAATTTTGATCAAAAAATATATATCGTCTTGTATAATTCAAATGTGATATTTTTTCGAAACTTATAGCCCTCGACAGATATAAAATTAACGATAAAAACACTATCATGACGTGTATGTAGGCTTTCTGTAACATTGTTTACCATTAATATATTTGATTCTACTAGTAAAATCTTACAGAACGAATTATTTGTAATAGTCATCGCTTTTTGCATTAACGTGGTTGCATTATATTTTTTTTAATACGCTACAAAATTGATGTATACAGAAATACAATAATTTTATACAGTTTTTACTTTCTTAAATTTATATTTTTATTTTATTGAAAATACGTATAGTGGTCGCTCTAATATTGCGAAGTTGTAAATTAAAATATCGACATCGACTGGTATTTACATTACTTTATTACTTCATACGACTTTGTAATTCTGGTCACAATGTTTGGTACTTATATTTTCATGACTCTGACCATTCGTAATGAATTTTACAGATTTGTTACATTATGGTGTTTACTATATCCTGTCAAAAAAAAAATAAGTAGGTCATCTTTACAAGGTGCAAATGATATTCGTTCTCAATCTTTTACAGAAAGTCATATTACCTACCACTATCATTCAGTTGTCTAAAATGAAATTATTAAGTCAATAGATAGAGTAGGATTGTTCATGTTTTGATTGAATGACTGACCACTCAACAATGTTGTTCATTAATATAATTAAATTTATATGTTAGTGACGAACTTGATAAAATACGAACAATATAGTTTTATTATCAATGTTTACTACAAGAAAAACAGTGGCTAGTTAATTCTTTTAGAAATAACATTCCATGCGAAAAAATTTTACTCTACGCTTGTTAAGTGTGTAGAATCATTTTATTTTTTTTGATTGTATAACGATTTTCGCAACACTCCATATATGATATTTAATAAGCAATCAACAACTCAACAGTAGTCCACATAATTCTAATAGCTATTGTTACTTCATTACTATTAACCCATACTTTGTTTTGGTATTAAAGTAACTACAATATACATAACACGTAATAGAAGTATTATTACGAAAGATTTCATATGTCTTCCTCACTTACATGTTAGAATGGAAGGAAATATACAAAAAGTATCGATTACTTTTTCTAAAATCTGTGTTATGCATGAGGATACTACAAAAATTGGTCGATACATATAAATTTATATATTAAATTCTCCAGGCATTACAAATCCATATTTCAAAACTCATTTCTTTAAAATTAATCATTTACAAAAAAGCAATACTTTAGTAAAATAACATGTAGCTCTCACTCGTGTCAATTATAATGCATACATAATTGAAACATTTTAATTTAATAAACTACTATTTTGTAATTGCATTTTGTTGGGTAAACTAAAATGTAACAGATAATGTTAAGAGATTCAAAGCATCTTAGTACAAAAGTTATTTAATACATACATTATACACAATGTTTATATATTTTAGAATAAATATGTATGCCTGTTCTATACATTATACAATAGACAAAATTAATTTCTAATAATGGACAAGTTTTACTATGTTGGTAACATTAAATATCTTATAGTGATTTTAATTTTAAAATAATGATATTTATGTTCTTAATAGGAGATTCGTTATAATCCCTTGCATGAGAGAAAAATAATGTTTAATCTCTTACAATATAAAAATCTTTTAGAGTACATCTATATGTTAATTACACTCTAACTTTCTATGTCAGTTTAGATTAGCCTCGTTCTTAAAATGTTCTTAAAATCATTAGACTGCTTTATACCAATTACTGATTCAATGCGTCATTGCTGTTACATTTGTATTAACAAGTCTATGAACGCTTAACGTTTAAATATTTCTAGAATGTTTTTTTGTTTCAATAACCTGTTAAAAGCATATAATTCACGAAAAATATTACAGAGAAAAGTCTGTTAAGTTTACTGTATCGCTGTGACTAAGAACTTGTGATAAGAACTTAGTGAATGAAGATAGTGGAGACGAGTTTTCCACTGTGTAACACTCTTCTAAGGCAGAACAATTTATCATCACCTATGATTTCTTTAATAATTATACTGACATTAAAACGAAACATCAACATCAGATAGGAATATATCATGAAATTATATTAAAATTCCTGTCATGTTTCCATTTGATTTCTTCTCTTATATAATTATACCATTTTATTCGGCATCCTTCTATTTATTAAGGCAGACAGATCTCATAAATACAAAAATGTTAATTCCCATCAAATATATCCTATTATGCTTAAATCTATACATATAAAAAATCTACACATAATATCAAATCCAAATTAGTAAAACAGAAAATTATTGATTCTTTTCATTTTCACACTTTTAAAGTGAAGTGCGTATAAACTGTGATTATTCAATTAATAAAACTACAAAGATATGTCAAATTATGAAAAATACAAATGTTTCTTGTAAATCTAAAAATCAGATTGCAATTTTACAAAATATAAGAATGTCAAATAATAAACAACATTAATTTTAATTGATAAAAGGCATCAATTAATTTATTTCGATAAAACATCTTACAATGAATATTAATAACTAATTTATAATGAAGCGTATCTTTTTGAGGCACTGCGATCCTCTTCAACCTGTTAATTGTAATTCTTTTTTCTTCAAAGCATGTCTAATATGTATAGGAAATAAGCAGCATAATATCATGTACCAGTGTAAGAAAAATAGGTAAAATACTTTATTATCAAGTATCTCGACTAAGATGGTCAATTTAAAGAAATATTTAAATTGAGAAATTAATTCTGAGATTAGAATATTTATGAGATCTGTGTGCTAGGAAGAAAAAATATGAATTTCGGGTAACAGTCGGGCAAAGACTATCAGTTTCACCTAAACTCATAGATCTGTATACTATGCTCTGGAACATGTTTTAAATTCAGAGACTGATACCTGAAATAATGAAAATTTTGTTGAAAAACTTCTGCAGACATTAAACGAATACGTTTCTGTATATAATAAAATTTTAATATAAATGTGGCCGTAGATAAAAATAAGTATATGAACATATGAAAATAATAGATGTTGCAACTGCAAATGTACGAAATATTATTGTTTACTAAGTTATATAAAAGAACATTACCATTCAGAACTACGATGATAATAAAAACCATCAATTGTAGCAGCAGATTTTTGGAAGCAAATATAATAAAATCCTGCAAATGAGGCACCACTGATATCTTGAACAGTATGATCGGGAACCAAGAAATGTTCTTTCCATCTCATAAAAACAAAATCGGTTCCTTTCACAGATTCATAATCAAATGTGTCTGAATTAAAAGTTTTGGCATATTGACAAAACGATTCAAATTTGCTCTGGAATTATTAATAAACAAATCACACATAAGAATAATGGAAATTAATAGAAATATAAAGTGAAATGTATAAAAACAATACAAACCCAATGTTTTTTATCAACATCTTCATCCGCATCCCATTTACGAGTCAGGAAGGGATACTTTTTTGATATAATTTCACCATCAAAAAATGTTGTCAAAGATGGATATTCCTCTGTGAGATTCTTAATTTTAAGATAACCACAGAGATAACTATTTTCCTCGTCAACGTGCTGCAAAAAACAAATGTTTTTCATTTTAATTGTGTATAAACAATGTATTTGTACGTATACACTTTATAATAATAATAAGCTAAACATGACTCAGCTAAATAAAACACAATAAAGTTAGATTAGATCTTTGAAAGCTTTATAATTACACTTCTTCACGACTATCGGTATCTTTTGGATAAGAACCTCCAGAAACGTGTAAACAGCAAAATAAATTCTTCGCGATAAATCAGAAAGCTGAGAAATTCAAAATTAATCGATAAGACGTTAAATTGACATGCTTTCTTTTTTCTTCTCACTTGCATTACTTTTACAATGATTCAAATGGTAAAGCATACTTGACCAAGTTTTAATGTTTAGGCTTAAGAGTCGGAAGTAACATTCTGGAAAATCTCTTTGCAGGTTATATGAAACATCAGATAGTTTGTAAGTGCGAACAATGCGATTAATTAATTGTAACATAAATCTATGACGTAGTTAGAGAGAAGAAAAACACGAGATCAATCGTCGAACGGTAAAGGCAGATGCGAGAGGTGCAACAGCAATTTCGGATAGTTGTGGCGCAATTTCCAGAATGTCGAGGAACTAACCTGCAAAACTACTTCTACGTCGTAACTGTTGCCTTTCGATGTTTGAGAGCCTTGGAACCGCGAACCGTTGTAAAGCAAAGATTTTGTGACACCCGGCTGCTTCGAGTTTGCGGGCGGTGGGGGGACAACGTCAACTTTCACCGGCATTCTCAGCTTAAGCAAACGTTCTTAAACTTTGCCCTCGTTGGGCGACAAACTCTTCATCACAAAACCTTCGCAATGACTGCCGGTAATTTTCAGGATGTAGATGTATTTATACGAAGCCTCGAATCCAGACACACTCGCGCTCCTAATTTCCACACGAAGAATTCATCGAACGGATCTCGAAACTACTCGCTCCGTAATTATATTTACACGACCGAGATCCTATTTCAAAAAATTCGAAGACCATTGTTTCCTCGCAAATAAACAACAATATTTTTCATTTGTTTCTTGTTCACTCTTTTAATATCGATGCCATGGATATGCGAGACTTTCGTTGTATGCATTTTACCGGATATACGGACGTCTGTCACTTCAAAAAATTTCAATATTTACTTTCGTCTAATTTTTTTCAAATTCTTATACTGCTCTTTCATTTCTTCGTTGTCGTCAAGTCTCTGCTGCTTGTAGTATATGAATTCAAATGCTTCGATGATTAGAAAACAGAAATGATCAGAAGTTTTGAACAGCAATCTCTGAATTGGTAATTTTGTTTGCTTTCCCGCCGAACGCGTCATATTTATAACAGTGATACTAGCTTTCTGAATGAAATCAAAGTATACTAATGCTTGGATCGTATCAATTAAATCCGACCCGGAAGAAACATTATGAAATAATTTTTTTGTTTGAGAATAGAACATTAAGATATTGATTTGATTCGTTACAGAACCTATAATACTGTGGTAATGTATATAATGTATGTACGTATGTAGTGGAGTTTCGAAGCAAGTATGGCGGATTTCACGGACATGAATTCGCATGAAATGACAGAGAATCATGTTCAAAAGTGGTGTAATAACCAGTGGGTTCGATTGAACGTTGGTGGAACATATTTTTTGACAGCGAAAACTACACTAGCCAGAGACCCCAATTCGTTTCTTTATAGATTGTGTCAAGAAGATTCTGATCTTATCTCGGACAGGGTTAGTTTGATGTTTCAAGATTACCGCGAAGTTTAAAATTATTACTATTTGCGTGTTAGCATTTTTTGTTCATTGCATATCTATATTCTTACTTATGAAGTTAATTTCAATTAAACGTAACAATATTTAAAGAAATGCGAATATTCCGTAGAAACATTTATTATCTGATTTATTTAATGCAGGATGGAACTGGAGCATATTTAATAGACCGTGATCCCACATACTTCAGTCCAGTTTTGAACTACTTGCGTCATGGAAAATTAGTGATTAATAAAGATTTAACGGAAGAAGGTGTACTAGAAGAAGCAGAATTCTATAATATCACAGAATTAATTCGGCTAGTCAAAGAAAGAATTATATTAAGAGATACCAAACCATTACGAGATTCAAAGAAATATGTTTATAGAGTCCTTCAATGTCATGAGGATGAATTAACTCAAATGGTATCGACACTATCTGATGGATGGAAATTTGAACAGGTATTTTTTCAGTTTCTAAATCCAGAAAATGTGTACTTTGCAAAATTATTAATTAATTTGTCTTGTGTTATAATTTCTATTAAACTGAATAAGAAGTTATAATAATGTAACTTTATCTATTTAGTTAATCAACACAGGGTCACATTACAATTATGGAAGTGATATTCAAGATGAGTTTCTATGCGTGGTTAGTCGTGAATATGGGGCCAGTCAACTAAATAGCAAGGAACAAGAATCAACGGATCGTGTTAAGGTATCACTATCGCATTCAAGTCATTCACGTCACTATTTGAACCAAAACAATTATCGATAAGCTTTTTATGGTTTGACTAAATACTTATATAGTACTGAATTTACTCCCTTTTTTCTTACTTATATTGTAGTCTCTAGTGTAAATTCATGTTAGAAATGTCAATACTTAAATATTCATATTTTTCTTGTATCAGAGGTTCTAATTATAATAATTGCATGTAAGAAATCTTATAATGTATTACCTGCAAGATGTACCATAAAACTCAGAGTACAGAAATATTTAAATCTAAAATTTAAGAACCTCTGATATATGTCAGTATTACCATATTTCACCATTATATTTATTTTTATGAATCTCATTGATTCATTCGTAATTAACTGGATTTATATTTTTATTTAAATATAAGTTACAGTTCGTCTCATTACAAATGAATTGAATGAAATATTATATTAGTATAGATCAAGTCACAAATTGTTAATATTTTATTATTAATACTACCAAAGATCACTTTAGTGAAAGACATAGATCTTAAAATTGTGGTAAAGATCTTCTATAAGTCACGCTTCTTTATTCATTTTATTTCCTTGCATATCTGTATGCAAATATTAATTTGTATAAACCATGATACATTACAAATAACAGTTTTGTAATTTGAAAAATTAAAAGAGTGCCTTATAGTTGATTCAAAATGCGCACTCAACTATTATTAAGTAATTTACATTGTAGTGTTCAGATCAAACTTACAAGTATTTTTATTTTTCATTTTTTATAACTTTTTGTAATCTGATCCAAACGATACTGTACTATTATCGATAATTAATTCTACTTTAATTATCGAAGTATTTTTATATTAGTTTGTGTCAATTCAGGGGCCAATTCGCATGAGCATGTTCCGCCTCTGATGTTTGCTATATGTATCATACCGTTATTTTTGTATCGCATGCTGTTCATCGAATAAAGAATTGTTTCTTTTATTGGTTTGGTTACTTTCTACCCTATGTCCTGCATGATTCGTTATTGCATGTTTGAAATACTTCACGTGTATTTCGTCCCTTTGTTCTAGAGATATTAAAATACTTTTGTAAAGTAATGGATTCTTAAATATTAATAAAAAGGGGACTATGAATGAAATAATGTAGAATTATTTGGAAGTAATAATCTTTGTATAAAAGTATTCTTATAAGTACAGCGAAAATACTTGAGTATAACATTTAGTGAAATAAAAACTATATAACAAAATGCAGAGGCTGGACAATGCTACAATTCGTTCATTTATAGACTTTATGAACAAATTTGTACAATACAGAAAGGAAGAAATAATATATACCGATTAGCTTCATAGAACTTAGATATATAATTTTAATATAAAATCTTCAATATATTATTCTAAGTTTCAATCATTAAATTGTATTTTAGGTTCTGCAGCAGAAGGGTTCTCGCATGTAATCTCTAAATCCGTCCTTTTCTTTCCTTACTTCGTTTAATTAAATCAACTGTGCAGCGACAAGATGAAGACTGCTTTTGTTTCTACATTTATGTATTTAAGTTCGTGTAAATCTTCATTACATCATTTTCCTATATGGTGGTAATACAAACAACAGATAATATGCAAAGGTATGATACCTATTGTAGATATGTAGCTATAATGCAAGAACATGCGATAAAGCTTTAAGAACTGAAAGTACGACATACTAATGCATACACCTCTTTTTTTCTTGAATTTCTATTAACATTCAACAGAAATAGACACAGATTGCAGTGGCACAAGTAGTAATTAGTAATTCGATATGGGATCATATACTAAATAATAATGGAAAATCTAATGCTAAAAGTAACATTTTCTATCCCATTACAAAAATTTAATGATCATCTTTGTAAAAGAAGTATATATTACACAAAAGTAATAACTTGTACAACTTTCAACATTAACTGCTGTTGTGGGAATTGTTGTTTAAAATGACAGAAGTTGCGTTTCAGTTTCATTGAATAGTTTAAGAGACAATAGCATTCATAGGGCAATCTTTTCATACAAATTTCTACACTGAATATATAGATACTATCTCTAGGAATAAATAGTTTATTATTTTGTATCTAATTGTACAGAAATACGTTTTATTTTAATTCTGTCTTTATCATAATATATAAACTAAATTACTTACCTCCGCACTGCCGCTATAAAACATAAAATAATATTTATATATAAATAGTATGATAATTTTAATTATCTGGGACGAAACATATAAAATTCATTTTTACAAAAGCAATTGATTATATTGTTTAAAAAATAACGATAATGTATAAAAGTGATGAAACATGAATATAAAACTTCTACAAACGATTTACGAATTGTATGAAAGATGATAAGAAATACTTTGATCTATTTGATAGTAATTTTTTAAATGCATCTGATTTTTATTGCACTATATTTTATTATGAAAATATAATCAGAATAATACAATTTAAACTATCCATGGATGTATTGCTTTCTTTACCTTTATTTCCGTGAATTTGCTTATATACATATCCATGAGGAACATGGTTCATATTCGGATCAGATTTTGTTTTTCTAAATAAATTAAATCAAGTTGTAATGTATCGTTTTTACAGACTGAAAAGTAAAAGTACATTATAATAGACATAACATAGGTTGTCAATTGTTGAAGGCCTATTAAAAAAGTGTTGTAGACAATATATTCATATTGAAAAGAATTAATTATGAGAGAAAAAAATTATATGAGGCATTCAATTGTCGTAAATGCAGTGAGAATTATATAATATTTAATATATAATATGTTATAATATATGATGTAATACGATTAATATTATATATTATATATCATATACTATATGTTACATACCGTCTGCACAAGTATGCATGATAATTTTGTGGAAAGAATTTTGTTTTTTAAAAACGCAAACCACTTTGATGATATTATTAAGAAATTAAATTTTTACACTAGCATAATATACTTCTGAATGAAATTATATTAAGCGAGTAAGTAAAACTCACAGATAGGAACATTAGAATTATATGTATAAATAGAAACGTTCAGTGTGTTAATTGGCATACATTTACCATTTTTTATACCGAAAATCGATAAACATTAAGACCAATATCAATTGTTTCCTGCAATATACAGAGTTACTAATATCGATGAAATACGATATGGTTCTGCATTGTAAATTCGAATTATTAATCTAATTAATACATTAAATAAAATTGTCGCAATTAAGAGTAGAAATGTAATAACTGTCTGTATGTGAAAAAAATTTGTACTTTCATAGATAAATTTCTAAATTTCTTAATTCATTAACATGTATTGTTAATAGGAACAATTAAAATTATACAAGATGTACGAAAAAAGCTGGTTAAAACATTGAATACGAGCATATATTATGTACGTGTAAAATTAAAGAATTATATTTTTTACATGGTGTGATTTATTATTTAATTTATTGAGTATGGAAATTCTAATGGAGATCCTTGTATGTAGATCGTAATAAATTTCATTTTTCCAAAAATTTCAAAAGTACATGTTTCCTAATGCATTTCTAAATTACAAACGGTATTAATTATACTTAATATGATGAATTCATAAAAGAAGTTTTAGCCAACTTTTGCAAGTTCTTTGTACAAATTCATAAATAAATTTTTAATACGAATAACATTTTAAGTTAGATAAAAAAATCAAGGATAGCAGGAGAAAGTGTATAAAAATGAATGACATAAATGTGAATTTGTTATATATATACTCTTCATTTATGTAGGAATCTTGTTGAAAGAACAATGGCGACTAAGTTAGGTTCAAAATTGGTAGTCCTCTTATTTAAAAAAAAAATGATATATTTGGTATCATTACCTATTTTTTCGAAGAAGATATCTGATATACGACTACGATTGTATTTCGGATATCTTCTTTAAAAAAAAAGATTAGAATTCAATATTTTATACGTTCCTACAAAGGTCGTGTGGTTTTGACGAGATCTAGTATTATTTATAAATGAAATGAATAGTATATATTTGTTATTGTTCATATGTATGTAGGCATATGTATTAACGGGAGAAGATAATAATCAGTTATGAAAAGCATACTAATTTTTAGTATTATTTCGAGAATTATGGACGTGTGTTACTATTGAATTCTTAAACGTTTATATATATAATATATATATACATTTAGGCATTTTTTGTAAGACTGTATTATTTATACATACGTGCCAGGAAATCGAATTCGAAATAAAAAAGATCGGACCAAAATCAGTAATTGAATTTATAGTACTATAATTAATTTGTTTATATATTATAATTCCATGTGCATAATTCGGTTTCCTGCTGATAAATTCATTATCTTTAGTAAAAAAAGTAACGAATTTTAAAAAAATTTAGACAGATTTCCTTTTATAGAAATGATCAAAATTTCTCGAAATCAAATTTTGATTTTGATTCTCTAATGTAATATATATTTTTTCAAGTAATGTTTAGTGGTTGATAAAGATAATGGATCAAAAGACATTACGTTTAATTAATTTTACAAATAAATTTGGACACTTCTATCTACATATGTAAAGATAAATGTTATGCTTGAAAAATAATTAAAACAAAATTTTGACTTGAGTACTATAGAAATATGAAACTTATTATTATTATAGTTACATATAATGATACGGTAATCCAACTGTTATATGAATAAATAAATAAGTATATATATATATATATGTGTGTGTGTGTGCATGTGTGTGCGCGTGCGTGCGCGCGCGCGTGTGTGTGAAACTTTAGTATAAATTTTATAATAATACGTACTACACAATATACTATATTATTGCAATGTTTTAGTTCATTTTGTGATAATAAAATACATGCGATGAAACTTATATATTTGTAATTGATGGACGTATAAATTTTATGTATCAACGTAAGATTTGGATGTGAATGAAATAACAGATATTATTATTACATTTCTCTTCTTTTGTTACTTTCTTATTCTTTTTACATTAAATAAATAGAATAAAATTAATTAAGTGTGTCATTAACCCTTTCGAAATTACAATAGTGACATCACTGAAATCATAACGTCATCAAGGATGTAACAATACGCGCCACCTAGAGTAATTATGTAGTCTAAGTGAGGTTAAGAAACTAGTCACTAGGGTAGTTCTTTTCACATTATTTTGTTGACAGCAATAATTTTTAAATGCTATCAGATTTGCACTCTTAGATATTTCATCTGATTTATGAGCTTTGAGTTCATGATATTCAGGTTTTGAAACCAATAAACAACCCTCTGATTTATTAAAAATATATTATTTCAAGGGTAGTACAAATCATAAATTTTTACAAAAAATTATAAGTGTTAGAATATACAATTATCATATTATGACACAGTTGATGCAAAATGTTCTTACGTAGGTATGATATTCAAGGCATATTGGCTATTGTTTTCAATGGTTGATCAAGATATCTTGCTAGGGCTTGTGCTTTTTCTCTTAGTAAACCAAATCCTACATTTTCTTTTGCGTACAAACATAACAACAAGTTTGCTACTTCAGTGATTACAACTTTCCCCTCCTACAAAACATTTATTCGATGAGTGAGTGATCAATTTAAGTGGATTATATATACTGTTTAATATAATTTAAAATCCTTCAATCGCAAAGCTTCTTTGTTGTAAACAATTTGGAATGTTGGAATGTATAACTTTAAACAATTACATGAGCTCCCTATAGCACTGTGCCTTACTGAAGTAGTTCAATCTATATATTGAGTGCATAGCAAAGTATTTAATAATTACCACACAATCCATTAGCACAAATTGCAATTCATCTTCCTTAAAAGCATTTCGTCCATTTTTTTTCATATGCTGACCAAATATTACTTGTAATTGCAGCTGTTACCCTTGCATCTTTATCCCCGTATCCACTATAAGCTAATAAACCACCATCTCTGTTCAACAAGCTGAAATTATTTGAATGATTACTGCGCTGTGTACAAAGATGACAAGTCATTTAGAATGCTTGCAACAGTGATCAGAAGAATGTTCGTAACATGTGGTACTTACAAAGTATTTTCTACTCCACCTGTATTTGCTTGGCTAAGTACTTGTGTAAGAGCTTTCGGTTTCAACATGATTTCACAGCTGACAGATATAAAACTTCTTTTATTATAAATAACAATTATTATATTGCTCTTGATTAATTCTATTAGGACTTCAATATAAATTGGTTAGAAAACGAGAAGATTGTCGAATACAATAACAATTGTTAAATAGTATTCCAATCTACTCCATGGTATTCTATGGTGCAAAATGCAATTTCACACACACACGCACCCAAATGTCAAAATAGTTGTCAACTGCGTTTCACTACCTGAAAGTTATCAGTCGAAAGCAGATCTCTTTCATGCTATAGTATTCCATGATTGCTTCGCAGCGCCAAATAATTCACGCATCTAAACGCAAGTACATATCTAGTGTCGATAAAAACAAACACTTTCATTATTTGCCGATAAAAATAATTATAAATAAATAAACGATTTTGCATATATTGTACCCCTTCATTCATTAAAATCTGTATAAAAGACATACGTATTCATTGGTTACAATATTTAATTTATATGAACGATTAGATCTTACGAATGGAAAGAATTAATAAAAAATTGTGATTAAACGATTAATGAAATTAATCGTTAGTCGCAAATATGTATGAATAATGGTGTTATAAGAACGTATGTGCTTTTAACTATGTATAGGTACTTTTTGCGGACCTTGCGAAGCAGAAGAATTTAGCGATGTTATAGAACAACCGGAGCCATTTTGTTTTTGCCCCTATTTGCTGCAGCCATTCTTACTTTGTAGTTAGTTGCACCATTATATAATAGTTGGTAGGGGTGGGAACGCGATGTTAAGAGATGATAACTTGTAAATACATTATATGTCGATATTATCCTTTCTTTATTTTAATTACGTTAAAAAGAACGAGTTTTAATTTGCCAAGAAAACTTGCTTTGCGAAAAAGAAATTGCATAAATGTATTTCAATTTTATGAAAAATCAAATGGGATTGGTATTAGCATATTCTTAATGAACAACTTATCTTTAACAAGATTTTGTGATTGAAATTGTGACTATTGAAATTGCCTCCCTTTGGATAAAATGAAAATCATGAGATTTTTATTTTCTATACAATTGTGATTGCAACTAGTCTTCGAACGCTAATACTACCGATTTCCTTATTTTACTCACTTTTATAGTCTGCCGTCGTCACCAATGTCCTTAACAGAATCTTATTGCAGACAATGTATACGTGATATCAGACGTATAAATGCATACATGTATAACGGGAAGTCGTTTTAACACGAAAGTTAAGGACATATGAAAAAATTGATACATAAAAATATTCTGTGTGAAAGGGCCGTCTTAAACGTGTAAGAATTTTATCAAATGTCTTCAACTTTCCAGGATAATTGCTTCTACGTTACTTTATACTAATCACACTCTATACATTTACCAAGGACGAATCAGAGGATTTGTTTAGAGGTAAATCGTAATAGTACAGTGCACCCTTGTTAGCACACGAAATAATGTCTGCTACTTGATAGCGCCCTACTGTGTGTCCAGAAACTTAGGGTCGTGTCCTAACAAAGAAATACTGTACTGGCAACCTGCGAAATGAGAAGTAGAGAAAAAGTAACAATTTTACAGGGATCTAACCATATTTTATGCAAACTTTGAGCAACATTTTTAATAAATATTCAATGGATATTACTTTCCCGAAAGAATCTTCGTTTTCCTTAAATTCTTACGGTAAACATTTCCGTGAATATCTCAACGTGTTTCGCAGAGATACTAGGGACACCCTGATGCACACTCAAGCACGTACTGTCGGTGCAACAAATACAATGATTCTCGCAAAAATTGAGTCAGATTTGAGGATTAATTTTCAAACTCTATCTGTTGTGAAGGTCACTTTGGACCCATTATTGACGACCCTGCAAGCGACGAACTACATTTTTAAAGCGGTAAGCATTTTCAGCAGTTGTTAATTATGAAAGATGTTAACTATAAGAAAGCCAACATATTTGTTTCACTGACAATAGTCACGCACGCACACGCATACTGTTCTTGGCATTTTTATTATGTTTAAAACTTTCCTAAAAAGCAACTGTCCTTCAGTTCATCTTATAATTTCGTGATATACCGGGTTATTGTTATTTGTCATAAAAAAAAAGAAAATTTTTTTGCTAAATTTAGTAAATGTCCTCCAAAGATTAGGATTAATATGTCTATTCACAGTATCCATTGAAAGATTAATTATGGACATGCTATGAAATTGAAAAGCATTATACATGCTTAGCACTATCTAGACTCACGGGGTATGGAATTCATCGGACTCTCACAAATAGTTGTTGATTCAGTTACAGTATGTATGTAAAATGGCAATAAAAAAGTGTTATTAGCAATGTAATGCCTTATGTTTTATATTGTATAGGAATAGCATGAACCAAATGCCTCCGAAATATTTTAGCTCCCCCCTACAATGCTAGCATAACTAGTTAAGTATAAATAAATAAGGATTGAATTTTGCAAAAATACAAACGTCAAATAAAGTCGTTTTTATTGTCATAATAATTGCTCGTTGAATCTTCTAATTAATGTTATAAATACGAGAACAAGAATTCGGTTCATGCCATTTGTATGTCACTAGTAACTGTTTAAAAAAAAAGAAAAATAAAAGGACAAGATTTCACAAAAATTATACTAGGCAACAATTTACATTGTTTTGCGGTCGTTTGGAAGTAAATTACGTTTACTATTCTATATTTTATAAAAATGTAATACTTTACAATGTGAAACGCATCATTAAGACTTCGACCTAAAAAAATAATTTTAAACGAGAAGTTATTTCCTATAATGTATCTACCTTTTCTAGCTTCGGAAGGTAGCTAATTATAATGTGTATAAGTAAAAATCAATTAAACAACTATCCAATTGGTGAAATTTCCAATTAAGAGCGCCATAGAAAAATATAAATTGGCGATATTCTTACAACAATTTTGAATTTATGGATGAACAAAGTACTATGAGCAAAGTGAAAACCACGCTATAGTAACAATTATATAGCACTATTATCGATGTAGAATCCAGTACAAAATCGAAGTATACAACTTAAACGTCTTTAAGTGTATATTTTGTTTAATGTAAAACAGAAGTTCTCAAACATTAAATTATGTAAGTTCTGTATTCGAACAATGCTGGTGACATGATACTAAATTTATCAACATGGAAAGAAATCTACAGCTGTACGAGAGCCGAGTCATAATTTTGAAGAAAGTACGACAAAATGTTTACAATTCGATAAATAACCCCGAATTCTTGTAGTTTGAATACTTCTGATTTAAATGTTGAAACGTTTCGTTAAACAAACACAAGCTTCACAATTTGTTGAGATATAAAATAAAACATTTACGCACACATATATTCGTAGTTTGACTTTCTGATGTTCAGAAGAGTATTACATACTGGGTTCAATGCCGAATTTGTTATGTAAAAAAAGCTCACCCATGGCCAGCAGGTGATCAAAGTATTTCTTAGAATAACAAAGTCGCAATAACGCGTTCTCAAATGACTTAGAAACAAATGTTTCAAAACGATGAATATAAAGTATTTCTATAAAATCAACTTCCACTTATTCGAATCTCAAATGAATCTCATAGCAACGACTGCTCCATTTTGAGCAACATCCTTGTCATTTGTTCACACTTGCAAACTTAATGTTCCACCAAAGACGCTTATAGCTCCACTGGAGACATTACACATTTTTTTTTAGTTTTGCTAATGGCAAATTCAAGAAATATATTTCAGAGATTTACATTTACATCACAGTGTTCTTTTTTTTCTTTACTTACTTAAAAAACTTAGCGACACAAATTTGAAGTGAATAAAATTGGCAGTTACTCACTTTGTTTTCTGCTCTTTATAGATTAAATTGAATTGTACACTTATTATCTGCTTCGAAATTATTTATAATTTACTGGTCAAACTTTGTAATATTTTTTCGTTTGTATCTGATTTTTTTCCATCATAAGCTGCTCTCATCATACTTTTTATGGTACTGCAATTAAGATAAATTGATAATATTAGTTTCGAATGACAATTTTCTTTTATATACATATGTATATATGCGTGTACATACAGGATGCTTCGTTTACCGTACGCGTCTTCGTATCTCAGTAACTTTTGGCAAAAGAAAGATATGTTTAAAGCCAATCTTCTTTTGCCAAACGTAACGAAGATGTTGAGGCGAGCAAGATAAATGGAATAAACTGTATAGTAAAATGATTAATATTTTAAGTAAATTTAATATTCCGAGGTACAAAGCCATGTAAATTATCATGATTGAAACTACGCACGGAAGAAAGTTCTGCTGTTATCAAATTTTACTATTACATTCCTACCGGATATAAAATAAATATTTATTGTAAATAGGGTCAAATCGGTATATGATTATTTAATCGCTGTAATATTAGTTACTCGATTTAAGCACAAGAAAGTAAGACTTATTTGTGAACGTTATACAGAGTGCGCCGATATAAATAATCATCATAAATATCTTCGACAATAAAAAAGTTGTAGATATATTTGTTGAAATAAAAATCACAGTGCGTACAAACGACTGTTTGTATTTATAAAGTCAAAGTCAATATAGCGGTAACGACTTTTTCCTGCGATACGATTTCTATTAAACAAATTGTTCTATCGCTCCAATAACGTCGAAAGATAGAAACTTCATATTGGTTCAGCCTGTACCCCGTTGGCATAACACTTTGCATATTGAACTGCAGTACTTATGCAAAGAATTATATCAGCGTCGAATAAAGTCCTACAAACATACAACTTAAGAGTTATGTTTCCAACCTTTGGTAGATCACTATGTAAATTCTCAAGATCCATGTAATATTTCTGTGTGTGCTTTCAACGATTAGGCTCTGTCACTTCATTAAATAAAGGAGTTAATGAATCATCATCCTGCAACCCATCGAAATTACCAAGCGGGTCCAAATCGTTTGTCTCGGTGTCTGTTTCTCCAAGAAAATTAGCTTCAAGCAGATCCACGACGTTCCTACACAAACTGCCGGAGGCAGATTCGTTCACTGTTTCGTTATGCAAGTTCAAAGAGTTCAAAGTAGGACTGGAAAGCATCGGTTCATTGGTCTCTTGATAAATTTCTTGCGATTGGACTGTATGCAACGGCGTCGAAGGATATGATCTTGATCCGTTGCTGTCTTCTGTGTAAGATGATGTGTACGTGGATACTGGCACAGGCAATGGTGTGTTAGGATAGGAGCGTGATTGTATCATTTTCTGTAAGTCTTCGCCTACAGGAATATCGTGCACATTAGACGGGTCCAACACATCTTCTTCCGACAAGTTCAAGTTTGAATTTGGTAAAGTGTCCAACACAATTGTGTTGTTCTCTATCAAGCTCTCTTCGGCAGTTTGGTCTGGTAAAATTTGTAAGCTCTGTGCTCCCTCCTCGTCGAGAATGTTCAATATGTTCGTGATGTTCTCAGGTGTTATCTCTTTGTCACTCATCAAAAAATGTTGATCATCCGACATGAAATTTGGATCTACGTCGTCAAGCAAATACGTCGAAGTCCCTTCCGATGGGCCGATCGACCCAAAGTCAGTAAATTCACTAGGTACTGGTGTAGGCGCTATAGAGCTGTTCGTAGAAGGATTAAAGCTCTGACTCTGAAATGTCGACATGCAATGTTGCGTCGAGATTGGTGACATTAACGCCGGATTGACCATTCTGTGCAACGGAACAGATTGCGACCGATACAATTCATTACTGAACTGCTTGTTGCCGTGGAACAATTCACTAATTTCCTGGTCGGGTTGATTCTTTTGATATACATTCTTGATCTCTTGCAAGTTTTCTTGACTCGGATAGTTGATGAGTAGTTGCTTTTGCGGCGCTAGATCAGAAGATAAGAATGCGGCACACTGTTGTCTCTGTGCTTCCACTTTCGAAGTAACAGAAATTTGTGGTGTACTGTTGCCGACCTGCACTTCCGACGATTTCGTCGAAATTAATGGTACTTGCGGTGTAGACGCTTGCCTAACTAATTCTGGACCACTCGTAGGAACAACAAAAGTATCGTTCTTACTAATATAAGGCATGCTGCAAGAGACAGAACGCGACAACGACTTGTGAGCACGAGCCCTGGAACTGCCTGCTTGCAAATTACTTCTCGAGCGTGGCACAGGAGTGTTTCGCGGTGACACAAATGGACTAGCATTCGCGGAATTCGATTTGGAAGTACGGCCGTTGATGGGTGAATGTGGACCTGGCGATATAGGTGTGAAATTAAATATTCTACGACGTGTGTTTGGACTCTGTGGTACCGTATTCATGATAACATTCGAATCTTGTACGTGCTCCACGACATTCGTCTCGAAACTGACCCTACGTCTAGTATTGCTTTGATTCGAATGATTCAGCAGTGTTGGTAGTATTAAATTATGTTTCTGAGTGATTTCACGTTTTTCAACATTCTGCCGAATAATGGCAGAGGGTATTATATCTAAAGGCGTGTGCAGAGTACCAGATTTCAAGTTCTGCTGTAATATTAGTCTTAGTTGCGACACTTTATCAGATCTTGATATTTGTTCATCGGTAGCTATAGTATTGGCTTCCACGTCTGAACTTGACGAGCTACTTTGTTGAAAATACTGTAGTAATTCCTCCTCTTGCTCTTGGGAATTGTTACCTCCGTTCAAATAATCGACCAAGGTATCGGAATTCATCGAACGAAGCTTCTCGGTTTTACTTATGAGATTTGTATTTTCCTGCAACAATCGAATTTGATCTTTTGTTAAGATTGTAGATTCCTCGGCTGCGTTCGAATTACGTTCAAAACTGCTAGGGCAACCGTTCACTTTAACACAACTCTTTGAACATACTGACAGTTCAATATCACAGTTTTTAGCGGGCTGGTTACTAACAGCCTCGCTGACATTACACTTGCTAGATTTCAGATTACCAGTTACTGTCACCGAGAGTTTCTCAGGATGTTGTACAGGTGTGAGTTTAGGCAACAACATATTGGAATGTTCGACATTCTCTTGCGTTTGCTGTTCTGTGAGTTTTGTTTGTTTCTCTGGGCTGGTATCTGATTGTTGGTTTAATATAATTGGATTGGCACGCTTTCTGGAATTTTTCGGCTTGACATCTCGCTGTGTATTTACGCAGTTGGTCATCACTACACTAGGGTTGCTATTATTCTGTATGTCTTCGATCGATTGTACCACTACATTATCACAGTTGGATTCCAGGGAGATGTTACATGGCTGACTATTAGTTTTAAGAACCCTTTTTTGCCGGCCGGTGACCACAGCAGACAAATTGAACTTCGCTGATGCATTGTATCCACTCGATATATTTGTACCTTGCGATGACTGAATGGACTTTGTTTTCTTATTTCCTTTGTTTGGGCCTGATTTATTATCAACAGTCTTCTCTTTGTTCTGATTCTGCAAACATTTATACAACGTTACAATGGTTTGTTGTATCAAATTTAATCATGTTCTGCTAGCCTTTTCACACATGTATCAAAAAATATTCAGCTTACTTTCATCAAATATTTTATACCTGGATAACAGCATCGAAACGATGATGTTTTTGATCCCTTATATGCTCCCGCTGCTGTAACTTTCGTTGTAATTGTAATTGTGCTTCCCGAAGTTTTCCAGATTTCGTAGACAAAGGAGTTACATGTACATCTGTACTGGACTCTAAATGCGTCACTTAATTATTAAATTATGCTCAATGTGATACACTTTCGACGAAGTGTACAGTTAATAACACACCTTTATTTGTAGATGCATTGGAGTCTCCTGAAGGACATAATATACATACAGCAGCCAATGATCGTGTATCAACACAAAAATTATCAACAAGATGACGTGCTAAGGCACTCAGAGTTGGAAATTTTAAATTCAACGAGTTTTCTGCCCATTCTCTAATCACTGTAGATGCAGCTCCCAGCATTTCTTCTGTAATGTTTTCATCTACCTCATCACCCTAAAAGTTTAAGCATTTACTTAGAAAGATTTGCTGCTGTAGAAACTTTTGCAAAGTATGTTTTCAAGCTACATAGCAGATCTGTTGGGTTTTCCATTACAGGAATTATTTTGTATGTTTTAAGCGTAGTTTTATGCCTTACAGTTTGAGTTCCAGCTATGTTAGGCAATGTTGGTGAATCCAATTTAACTCTTTTGCGCATTCCAGCATAACAATAACGTGAATTGCCTCTTGTGCCAAGTCTGCGGGGTCGAACTTGAGGGTACACTTGCTTCATTACTTTTCCAAAGTCAGCAGTCGATAAGGGTTTCATAAAATTACGCATACAGTACATGCTGTGAAAAAATTCCAAAGTATAACGTAACATTACTTGTGCATGTGTAGTACAATTTACTATAGTAATACTTACTTATATTCATCATAAACTTCTTGCTTTGGTAAAGAGACATCAGGGTCTTCTTCCAAATGTGTTTTAATCCACATGATTGTTTGGTGAATTTCATAACGATTACCCAATGGATTTAATGGTTGTCTCAATGGATCTATAGTTCCCCCAGTATTGGTCAGTGATAATGGAAGTTTCAGGTACAGTAACAGTTTTTCTTCTATTTTGAGTTGTTCAATTTGTGAAAAGATATTCTGAATGCGTGTTTTCGATTCTTCACTATGTATAAAAACCAATGTACAATTAGGAAAACTGATATTTCATACACCTTTAATAACACATTTAATCTTATAATACAATATATTATAGTGCAACTATTATTAAAGCATAAATTAAATAAAATCATTTGTAAAGACATACTTCTTTCTTGCAATTTAAGGGAACTCAATATACTTTTAATTCTACACAATCCTGAAATCTTACAAAACTTAAAGTAAAATGTATTATAGCCATACATTGTTTTACTTGTTGGAGATTGTTATTACATTTTAATTGTTATATATTTACAATGATTGTATGTATATATAACAAACAAACTTCAACAAATAATGTATTAATATATTAGTGAAAACAGAGAGAAAATGTTTGAATCATAAGCATTCCAAGTAGAACAGGCATATTAAGCAGTTTGCACAGAAGATTATTTTAATTTATAGTATAACTTTTTGAATTGTTCTTTCTATCTTTTACTCCAACTTGCTTGCACGGCTGAACCATATGCATCAACTGTAAATAACTGATCATCGTAATATCCATTTAATGATGACAAAATTTCTGACGAGCAAAACTTTCATTTACAGAGATCCGAATGTTCCCTGAGATAAAGAAAACTTCTATTTCAATATATACAGATTTTTTCCAGCAAACTGGAGGGAAACAAAGAAAATCGTTGCCTTATGGAGATTTTCCAGTTCTGAAAATTTCCGACATCGAGATTCCATTGTGTTATTGTAGGAATAGATTTTTAACAGGTGTAGATTCAAATAAATGTGAAAAATCATTTATAATTTTCGTTACAAAAGCTGACGGAAGCTGCACTGGGCTTTCGAATAGCAGTGTACGTCCGAGAGTCGTTGAAAAGAGGGGAGAAACGATAGAACGAGAGAAAGCAAGAGAAAGAGGGGAATAATTTTGAGCTTACCCGATACTGTCTTCAAGCATAAAACGAATTTTTTCGTGTTTGGCAGTCGTGTCATGATTCGCCAGGGCCGTGAACTTGGCCGCGATGATGTCTTGAAGTGGGTCACCGTCGTGGAAGCCGTTCGAAAGTCTACCGGCAGCCGGGCGCTGGCTTGGCTGTGGTTGCTTGTTATTATCGCCGACACAGACGTTGACGCTGCCATCACCGTTCTCGACACTAACATCGCTCCGTTCCTTTTTGATCCGCCTGCCGTCAAACGTTTTCTCGTCGGCGTTAAACTCGATTCTCGCGGATGGTTTGCTGACGCAGGGCTCCGTTTGGTCATGGTTATCAGTACTCATCGTACTCCGTCACCGGAGGCGTTCGAATTATGTGTATAGAAACGTATTAGCTCCCGCAGGACGCGAGTACCCTACCATTTTGTCAGAGTCAGCTGGACTACTTGTTAGCATTGCACTCCCGGCGATTATACATGAGCGCCATTCGGGGCCTTCCACTCGCGCGAACCGACGAGTTGCCGAAGCGCATACAATAGGCGAATAACCGCGAATCTGTCATACCGATTTCAAGCGCGACAACTCAACTGTCCCGAATCTTATCGGAATGCACTCACGCGCTGTTCATGGCTAATTGAAATCGTTGGATCTGTGGACGGTCTACCAGTCACAAAAATGCAAGAAGTGCGCGTTCTTCGATCGTCATAGATCTTGCGGCTCGTCTCATGGATGCATCGCTTCGTATCGCTTTCTCTGACGTGTCGTGGACGCGTTTCCACTGGATCGACAGTCTTGAAAAAAATCCAACGATCATTGGTCACTCGCGTATTTTAATCTAAACTGCTTGTAATGCGCTCGCTTGGCCATCGAATTATAGCCTCCTTTGTGGCGCTGCGAAAAATAGCGTTCCCATCTAGACTGAGATTGTTTCATGGCGCGAAGAAATTCAAACTGGCCGAATGTATCTCAAAATCATCGTCGAACAACAGAAACGGTGCTTATTAGTGGATAATGTTGAATAGTTTTCTATAGCAGAAGTTTCTTAAGATGTTTAATACAAGAAGATTTAGTCAAGTTCGTTAATGACTAAACATATGTACACCATGAAATACGATAACGTAGATGAGAATACCATATATCACAATGTCCTATAGAACGAAAGAATAAAGTGGATATTTATGAAAATAATACGCCTATAATTTTGTAATTGCAAAACCATATTTACATACATGCTTCATTTATGTCTAGTGATATTGTTAGCAAAATTGAACTGTGTACTTTTGTGTAATAAAATATCAAAAAAAATCAATTTTCGTTCATTGAGATTCTGCCTGTTTAATTTTCTTTAAGAAGACGCGATAAAGTGTGTAATTATTGGTTGATAAAGTGAATAGTATTGTAATTATATTTTTAGAAATTTTAATAAATTAATGCGATTGATAGTATTATGCGAATTAAGAAAAAGACGTCACATTCTAAAAACAATTGTTTTCTGTCAAGATAAGTGCACGTGTAATTTTATAGGTACAATGAAAATTTAACTTTTATTGTATTGTTTTATAGTTAAGAAATACCACTAGTATTAGACTTTGTAATAATTAATACTAATTGTTATCATACTCTAAGAAATCTTTATATTTAATATTCATGTTAATGTTTGTTAAATATTTGTCGGTGCTATAATTATTTACAACGTGACTGAAGTATAAAAGAAAGGAATCATAGGTTTGTATTTCTTAAATATTTCTTAAATATCAATTTCTATAAATGTAAAAGACATATGATTTGTTGAAATTGCAATCGGTTACTAAGAAGAGTTAAGTATTTATTTGTGTCATCAAGCTGTGTAAAGGAAAAGTTTACCGAATTCAAATAGAGGTTAGCGGCAAAAAATTCGCGGTACTAAATGATAGTTTCTATTGAATATACTATTGTATTTATTATAGTCATATTTTTTCTCCCTTTTTTACAGGTATTATAAAAACTATAGAACAATGTTGAGGATCCCAAATTTATCTAGAAAATTTTGTTCCCATTCATTGGGACTACAACTATTTTCAAAATATCGCAACAGTAATTTTGAAAGAAGCGTAACAACAGGCTCTACACATTATAAATTAAATACATCTCCTCAAGAGTCTAACAAATTTCAAGAAGGACAGATTATTAATGGTTTCATAGTGGACGAAATTGCAAATGTAGATGAAATACAGTTGACTGCAGTGCGATTAACTCATTTGGGTACTGGAGCTGAGTACCTGCATTTAGCCAGAGACGATACCAACAATGTCTTTTCTGTTGGATTTCGCACAACTCCAAAGGATTCTACAGGATTGCCTCACATATTGGAACACATTACTCTTTGTGGCAGTGAAAGATATCCATGCAGAGATCCATTCTTTAAAATGTTGAGACGATCACTAGCTACCTTTATGAATGCTATGACAGGGCCTGATTATACTATATATCCATTTTCTACACAAAACTTGAAGGATTATCAAAATTTACAGTCTGTATATCTAGACTCAGTATTTAAACCAAATTTGAGAGAACTTGATTTTAGACAAGAAGGTTGGAGATTGGAACATACAGATGTTAATGATAAAAATTCGCCAATAATATTCAAAGGAGTGGTTTTTAATGAGATGAAAGGCGTTTTCAACGAAAATCAGTCTATATTAGCCGAGCGATTATTGAACAGTATCTTACCTAGTCATACATACTCAGTAATTTCTGGAGGGGACCCTCTTGTAATTCCTAATCTAAAACACATTGATTTGATTAATTTCCATGAAACCTATTATCATCCATCGAATAGTAGATTCTATTCGTATGGCAACTTTCCTTTAGAAGATCATTTAAAATTTATTAACGACCGATATTTATTTTTATCAAGTAAAATTGATCGATCTATGTCGGTAGTTCCTTCAGAGAAACGTTGGAAAGAAGCAAGAAAAGAACATATTTCATGTAGACCAGATCCTATGGCTGCAAATCCTGATCGGCAAGGCACTATAGCTATTGGTTACTTGTGCAATGATATAATTGACATACAAAAAACTTTCGAGATGCATGTTTTATCTCAGCTTCTTTTGAGCGGTCCAAAGTCGGAATTTTATAAATCGTTGGTGGAATCAAATTTAGGAGTTGCTTTTGGACCAATGACTGGTTATGATGCTCATTGTAAAGACACAATGTTTGCTTTGAGTTTACTCGGTGTTCAGAAAGAAAATTTTGAAAAAATAGAACACGTCTTCCATGAAGCTGTGCAAAATGTTATTGAAAAGGGTTTTGAAAAGAATCGAATCGAAGCCGTTTTACATAGCATTGAACTTCACATAAAACATCAAACTTCTAATTTTGGATTACAATTACTTTTCAATTTAACACCGTTATGGAATCACGATGGTGATCTAATAAGATCAATGAGACTTAATGAAGCAATCAGAAATTTCCGACAAAAAATGGAAAGAAATCCCAAGTATCTTCAAGAATTCGTGAAAACATACTTCATGGATAACACACATAGAATTACTTTAACAATGCTTCCAAATGAGCAATACGATCACGAAAAAGCGACCGCTGAACATGAATTGTTAGAATCTAAATTAAAGCAACTTTCCAAAGAAGATTTAGATCGAGTTTATGTTGAGGGACAAGAATTACTTCAAGAACAACAAAAGAAGGAGGATCTAACTGTTCTTCCTACTTTAAAAATTGAGGATATAAAAACGGATGTAGAACGATGTAATTTTACTGATACAATAGTAGCTGATGTTCCATTACAAGTAGCTATTGAGCCAACGAATAATGTTTGTTATTATCGTGGAATTCTAAATACACAAGGGCTAAGTGCAGAATATAAGAGTTTATTACCGATTTTTAATAACATCATCACGAAAATGGGAACAGAAAAGTATGATTACAGAAATTTCGATGAGATAATACGATTGAAAACTGGAGGTTTAAATTTTATGAGTCACGTTGTAGAACGTAAGAGTAATTTATTTCAATACGAGGAAGGAGTACTGATAGAGTCGTATTGTTTAGACCGCAATATAAACGATATGTGGAAACTATGGTTGGAAGTGTTCAACAATGTGAAATTATCTGATCTCCGGAGATTTGAAACACTTATTAAAACATCTGCAGCAAATTTAGTAAATGGAATTGCAGACTCCGGGCACGCTTATGCTATGAGCACTGCAGCTAGTTTAGTTTCACCAGTTACAAAATTCAAAGAAACCATATCAGGATTACAGTATGTTTCTAGAATGAAAAAGATTGCTCAACTGCAGGACTTAAGTTTCATATTCCAGAAAATGCAAGAGATATCCGAACAAATTTTGAATAAACAACACTTACGATCAGCCATAAATTTATCGGAGACTAAGAAGGATAGTATTTTAAATAGTATCGAAGAATTTTATAAATCATTGAAGGGTACATCTAAAGATCCATATATTTACACACATGATCAGAGCGTTGAAACAGGAGACAGTGCTATCCATTATGTATTACCATATACAGTAAATTATGCAGCAAAAGCAATATTAACTGTGCCATATACAGATTCCGATTATGCACCGTTACAAGTCCTCTCTAAATTAATTTCATCAATTTATTTACATTCAGAAATTCGCGAAAAGGGTGGCGCTTATGGCGGTGGTGCAAAAATATCGTCTGATGGAGTCTTTACATTTTACTCTTACAGAGATCCTAATTCCACTCGCACGTTAGACTTATTTGATAAAACGTATGATTTTGTATCAAAGTACTCGATTTCACAAAGTGATATTGATGAAGCAAAATTAGGTGCATTTCAACGTATTGACGTTCCAATTCCTCCGAGTAATCGCGGCATGATTAAATTCACACATAACATCACGGATGATGATATTCAAAACTATCGACAACAACTGAAAGCTGTGACTAAAGATCAACTCATGTACGTGGCCGAAAAATACTTAGAACCTGGTCAAAAGAATATTAGAGTGGGACGTGCACTAATTGGACCAGATAATCCGGATTTATTGAATAGACATTCGGAAAATTGGACAATTCAAAATCAAGATGAAGATGCTCAAGCGAGAGCAGTGGAATAAACATTTTGTGAAGATATTTGTCGATTTATTGTTACGTGTATATTGTAGGGTAATGTTAAGAGAAGTTAATTGGATAATGTAATTTGCGTCCAAAATAAATTATATAAAAAATGAATCATGATACTGTAAATATTGTATAAATTCCATCTAAAATTAACATGTAAAAATCGACATTAAAAATTTATTATTTCTTTTTTATGTTAGATGGCGCATGTAGATAAATGCACAGAAAATAAATATTTCCTGGATGCACTGAATTTGTTTTTCGAAACACAATGGCTTCACAATACGCCGGTTACGGATTTATTAACGAAGGGATTACTTAATTCATTTCCAAAGGAGTGGTTGAACGTTTTAGAAATGTTAGAGAATCAAGAACTCAATGACTTTGTTGTGGAAAAGAAAACAAATGTTGGTAAATAAATAATATCGAAAAATGAATTTATTTCATCGTTATGTAAAGTATTTAATTCTTCAGGCACACTGGCCGAATGAATTGAAAGCCTTCGTCGAAAAATGCAAATGTACTAACCGATTGCCAAGCTCAAGTATCGCATTACTCACAAAATTGCCGAAAGAATTTCAATTAGGGCTTAATGATAAAAAACAACACGAAATAGTACATATGGCACATTTAGTTCATACGCAATGTGCACCACTTAAAATCAAAATGATCGTCGATCTCGGTGCTGGTCTGGTAAGATAGATGTGTATGTATAAAATTAATTAAATGTACATATTTATATCTTTTAGTTTTACGTCTAACATGTATATTCTAGGGATATGTTTGCCAACTTCTCTATCGTCTGTACGGCTACAAAGTTCTGGGATTAGAAAAGAATCAGGAAAATGTTAAAAATGCCAAACGCAGACAAGCCAAAATGTATCCTGAATCATTAGAACACGTTAAATATAGTTGTTACGATTTAACATGCGATTCTACTGTAACGATCGAAGCAGTTTTGCAAAATGAATTTCAAGAAAACTCGGATGTATGTTTGATTGGTCTGCACGCTTGCGGAGATCTTAGCATCAGTGCATCAAAAATATTTCGTGATATGGATGCAGCTCGGATTTTTATTATGATATCCTGCTGCTACCATAAGCTATCAATATCGAAAGACGTAGATACGAATGCATCAGTTAAAAAACAATACTTTAATAATTTTCCATTGTCTACTTGCTTCAAAAGTGTAATTAATAATAGTAATTATGATATTGGTTGTTTTTTAAGACAGCCATTTTTAAGATTAGCATGCCAAGAATCAGCAGAAAGGTGGACAAACATGACCATTGAAAGTCATAGCAAACATTCTTTCTATGTACTTGCAAGAGCACTTCTTCAATTATATGCCACTCAAAGTATACATGCCATTCAAAGTATATTCTTTATTAAATTCGTTAGTACAACATACAATAAATACCTATTTATGAAATATTTTTCAGACCTATTTTCAATTACAAAACGTACTCAAAAGGGAACAAGAAAGTCACAGTGTTCGAATTTCGAAACTTACGTTAAGGACTCATTGAACAGATATACTTTTCAATCACAAAAGGAAACAAACCTCGAAGAACAAGGTGATTTAAATATAGATTTTTAAATATTTCTGACTTAGACTGCTCTTGAATAATGCAATATTAATTTACTTTCTCTAGATGTGCAATTTAGCACAGAAGTGCATGAAAAAAATATTATGAAACTATGGGAAATGCATTGCGACAAGCTAAAGATGGTAGAACTTTATACAGCTCTACAATTAGTATTACAAGCATCAGCAGAATCCCTTCTTCTTCAGGACAGATTATGCTGGATGCAAGAACAGGGATTAGAAGCAATAATTATTTCAGTTACTAATAAACGACTATCTCCACGATCGTATGCAATTGTATCGTGGAAAAACTGAGAAATAAATCTAAATTTCTGTCACCAGTAAACATATCTTGTTATTTTTCCCACGAAATGTATAAAGTACAAATATTTTTTGTAAAATTTATACATCCCTGCAAAAGATCTTTACATACGAATATTTGTTTTATTACAAATACTATACATTTCATCTGAAGTATAATCAGAGATGAAAATTTCAATAATACAATAAATATTGTTCAAGGAAAATGTTTTCCAAAGACTTGCAATATTTTGCAGATACAAAAAATATTAAAATTATTATACTTTTAACCATCTTAAGGATAAATTCATTAGAATACATTACCTATATGGATGAATTTGTGACGCTGCTTTAATGTTAGTTTTAATTGCACTTGGAGCTTTATTCATTTGTCCCACTGTAAATATAGAAAATGTATTTAGTACTATTACAAATGTTACTTATCATCAAGGAAAATTATAACCTGAATAGAATTGTATCTTACTAGGTGGATTTCCTAAAGATCCTTGTCCTGAAGCTTGTTGTTGATTTCCTGGTCTCCCTACCATCATTCCACTAGCTACAGAATTAACACCAGACTGAACCATTTGGACAGTGTCAGACTATAAAAACGAAAAAATATATTAGAAAAGATACATGAATACATAATCATTTATGAACATAATAAATAAGTATACACAAGATTTACCTTCAAACTTTTACCCATACCAACTGCTGCTACAAGAGCATGAGTATCTGCTGTACTACTAGTCTGAGCTTGAGTTGCTCTTGATCCAGCTTCGCTTTCCCATTCTTCTCGTGCTTTGTTTGCTATATCCCATATATGGCTAATAACTTTGGTGTATTGTGCCACTTGTTTCTGAAAATGTATACAATTCAAAATATAGAGTAAATGATACAAAACACTTTAAGTGTTCCACTCGCTAAATGGACCGATTATAAAATTATTACTTTAAAACTACTAGAGGAAATTATTTATTGTATATGAATATCACATCTGGTTTGTTCTTCTGTACAAATATAGATATAACTATACATAAAATATTTGGCAGTTAATTCCTCTAATAGCTTCAAGTTAATTGGTACATTCTTTTTATTTTATTAAAAATAAAATTATAACTTATAATAGTATGAAAGATAATGTTTCTACTTGATAGAAATTATATTTCAAGAGAAAATGTATAGTTTCTAAATGTAGAACTGTAGGATACAGAACATATCATCAAGATTACCATTAAAGTATTGAAATTATTTTATATGGTATGTAAAATGATGTTTTTCTTAGTTTCAGTCCAAAGCGAATGGAACTAATAGAAGCCGAAAGCTAGCTGATAGTAGCTTACATTGCAGTCCTAGTTGTTGTATAGTTAGCACATTAACAGAGAAATAGAACATCTTAAGTTATCCTTAAGCTTCTACAATAAGACAATACAGATGTACAATTGTATCCGTGTCTCTTAAAGTGTTTCAAACAAGAGTATTAAAATCTGAATTTAGAGTACATTTTATTGGATTTTTATGTTTAACTGTATTATTATGAAAGATAAGGAAATTTGTAAAAATTATTTTGCTACTTATTTTAATAAATATATAGGATATATACGTAATAAGTGCATTTCTTACATGCGATGTTTCATAATTTAAATTTGCAGCTTTTGCTTCAAGTTGTAGCATTTTCTGTTCAGCTTGAGGTTCTACTTTGGTTCGCAGATAATCCGGTACCAAATCATGAGCAAATGTAGAAATTCTACCTTCTGTCAATCGAAATAATTCTTCGTCTTTCTCAGGACACAATCTTAGTGGTAAGACTGTTAGATTCCGCAAGTTTGGTGCCTTATCATGTCCCAGAATTTTTGAGAGACTAGTTAACTGCATTTCATTTTGGATACAATTAGTTATTATAAGAAAATCAAAGTACAAACTTAAATTATATATTCGATTTGTTTAGTATAACCTCACTTACATGTCCAGAAATAAGTGCGAAATTATCGAGGAAATTAGGCCAATTTAATGTTTCATACTCATGCTCTAATTTGAATATCATGGAAGCTATGGACGTTTTTAGGTCATTTATCCTTAAAATAATCGCCTCCAGAGCGGAATCTAATTGTTTTTCCTCTCTTTGCATTTTTAACCTAAAAGCGTAAACGCAATTATATGCTAATTACATTTAAATTTACATTAAACGTTGTTTACAAATCTACTTTTGTGAAAATAAAATACATACGTATTTGTGGTACATACACGCTTGTATATCATAAATTCAATCGTCACTACCACCGGCAATTATGTACGCGACAGAAGACTATTCGATATCGGTACATTTATCGTTAATCATTGCGAATTAGCAACAGTTTGCAACGTTTGAATGATTCGATTACAAACAAATTATTGTAAGATGTTCATTCCAAGTTGTAGAATTAATGATAATACGAAGTACAATATAATAATTTACACATGCGAAACGTCCTAACTCTTAACCTAACAAAATTGCTAAGATCCTGCATTTGTCCAACCCTCCTATTGTTTCCCCTCATTCCTCAACTATACTGTAACGACGTCACGAGACCACCACTACTCCCGACTTATGCGAATCAGTTGCGCAGAAAAATTTATAGTATCGCCATCTAGCACATAGATACATAATTACGTACTACAGTCTAGGTAACACACCGTTGG
Source organism: Augochlorella aurata (assembly GCA_028455555.1). Lineage (NCBI taxonomy): Eukaryota > Metazoa > Arthropoda > Insecta > Hymenoptera > Halictidae > Augochlorella > Augochlorella aurata. The sequence goes on along the minus strand of CM052156.1, from coordinate 2,087,208 downwards.
CGTTAGATGTCGCTACCATATATTTTACGCGGTCATTTCGTAAAAATTTAAAAAAGATATTAAGCAGCTATTACATTATTGGTATATTAACGATACTAAAAAGTAGTTTTGAAAATATCATATAACATCTATTATACATTTAATGATACATGTGTTAGACAAATAAATCAGTTTTGTCATAATTATGTAAAACAGCATTAATTAATAATAGCCGCCATTATATATGTATATATATATATATATATATTTATATACATACACACATATATATAATATGCATATTACACATTTTCTCAATACGATAGAGTTTATTAAAAAAAATCCGTCATATAAATTTTTTTTATATTTCAATAAATTTCATTCAAGTATCTACAACTTCACATAAATAGTAGTCATTTTCAATAGAAGAATAGACGTTATGTGAAAGAAAAGGACTTGAATAGTAGCCAAACGAGTGAAGCAAAATTACCAATGTTTACAGGACACAGTAATCTTTACCAGTGAAATTTGTTGAAATATGTATATTAATATATCTTTTTATATTTACACGATACACAACATAGTTGTTATAAGTCTACACTGTACAAATAAAATAATACATAACAAAATTGTTATTTAAATAATATAAAATTAAATAGTATAATTAAATTTTATTGTAGAAAATTTTATTTGAAACGATAAAATTAAATACTTAATACGAACGTTGAATTTACTGTAATAGATACTGAAATACAAATCTTTAAGTAATACAACGATATTACTTTCTCCATTCACTATATTATTCAAAATTGAAAATTAGTGTACAAAAATCGATGACTTTTCCAAAAAGTTATAGATATTAATATTGGGAACTTTATTCTTACGTGCTAATGTCCAATTAGCTGCTCTAAACTATTCAACTTATATTATTCCTGGTCTACACCACAACCCTTGTAGACGTAGCAAACTTGTACTTTTCACTTCAACATTTCTTACTTTCTCCGTTTTAAAACACCTGCGCATCAAAACGTATAAAATACTTTGATGCTTCTTAATTAGTTGAAAAAACCAACGGCTCACGAATATATATTAAAATAATGCTAAACAGTATAAATCTAAAACGTACTGTTACTTATTCGGTAAAACATCTTGACTGTTCGAATTTGAAATGTTCACGATATTTTAAAAATGGTCATTACAGATATTGTATGAACTGACACGAAAAATATTAAGCAATCTTTTTTGCTTATAGAAAAATTCTAGACGCTACATAGTTGTAAAATAAATAGAGCACACTCATAGCAATCCACATAGAATTAATTCAGTTTAAGCTCATTATTATTATTTAATGTAGTGCATGTTTATGTTTTCGAAATTCGGAAGAATATAATGTGGAAACTATTATATAACATAGAATTGTTGTTACACATCAAGCATAAAAATTGTGTTGTGGTCATATCGAAACTTGTTGATTGTATGACAAATCACATTTCCATTTACGTGGTGAGCGATTCATACTATAGTTATTATTTAAGAAGAAATATTACAAAATTCTTTACCACTTCGGATGGCACACATTTTATCAAAACGTTATACATCAAAACAGGGAGGAAGAACGTTGATACGTGTTGCATGTTCATTTAAGTTAACTGCAACTGGACAATTACCCTCAAGATATCGCGCAAGAATTACGACCGACGCAACTGGTACGGGAATCGGGTATGGGCGAGCTACCTGGCGTTGAAAGTCCGTTGTAACTGACCCCAACGAAACGTAATTTTCGATGATGGGATCCAAGACTTTTACTGGAGCTCAAAGACCTGTTTCCATTGTAACGTAACTGAGACGTTGTTGTCATTGCATAAGATTTAAGATGAGATTTTATAGATTTAGGCAACGGAAGCTGATCGATACCATATACTGTTGTTCTTGCCACTATTGCGCGACAAGCGAGTTCTTGAAGACTGAGAACTAGAAATTAATACAGTAAAATTTTTCTGTAGTACTCTTAGACTGTACTATAAAGCAACGGAAAAGTTACCTTTGTTAGATCGCCATAATCTTTCCATGCCATTACGATGTAGCGCCATACGCGACAGTTCCGAAAAACTTTCACGTATATTAAAGTTACAAAGGGGTGAAACTTCAAAAAATGCCATATGATTTTTAGCTGCATATGCCTTTGCATAGTGCTCTCCTACACGCCTCTTAAATGCTAAATGAAGACGATTTCCAACGAGCACTTTTGGTACCCCAGGAGCATGCTATAATATTATAAAAATAAGGACCAGTTGGAACCAATCTCCTCTAACTTATAAAGAAATTTAATTTGAAAGTACCTCTTCAACTTCCTTCAGCCATCTGTCAATACCGTCGAAAGACCATTTATTGGTAATGTCGTAGACTAAAATTATACCTTGTGCACCGCGAGAATAAGATCTGATTATTGTACAAAATCTACCTTGACCCGATGTGTCCCACAATTGTAACTTTACTCTTTTTCCATCTAGTAAAATGGTGGTGGTTTTATACGCTGAAACATAAATACATATTTATATGTTTACTGTTTACATGTTATCCATGCACAATACATTCATAGCAGTATAAACAATGATTGTTTTGACATAATTTTCATATAGTAATATCCTAGTAAACTAGACGCTCATTAAGCACAAACTGTCAAATGCATTTTTTATTGTTCACACAGAAAAAGAAAATATTGTATGTTGCTGAGACATTTTAAAGGTTAGATAAACTTGTTTATAAAGTCAATGTACTGCTAAAAGTCATTGGACAGAGAACATATCGAAGTTAAAGAAAAGAAAAAAGTTGAAAACATTGAAAAATATACCACTGCCGCTGCAAAACGGTGATTCGGCAGCACCATCTTCGAGTCCACTCAAGATCTCTTGCTTTCCAACGTCGCTGTCACCCACCAGCAAGAATTTAAGGAGATAGTCGTATTGCTTTTCTTGACGAGGCTTTGTTGTGCTGGCCTCACCTGCAGCCATAATATTCCTCTATTGCAAACTGTGAGCATACTGCAGGCAACCCTGTAAGCTTCGACTGCCCCGTTAATGTTTTCTGTGTTGAGAATCCGTGAACAGACGAACGTTCTCTAATAAATTTCTTTCACTAATGAAACCATAGTACACTGGACATGAATTCCTTTCAGCAAACGACGCTTTCTCGTGTCGTTTTCTTGTTAACAGTTATTATACTCGCAACAAAAGTCATAACATAACGACGACGGTGTCTGTTTTCCAATGCATCACCCGTTTTCTATTCAATTAATTTGACGAGGTGCTGTCACAAATTTTTCGAAGGTCAAGTACGTTCAACGAATAAGCACAAACTAATAAGGCGATTACAAAATGCACGACAACTGTTTTAAGAAAAATGCGTTAGAAAAGGAGAGTTCTCATGCTTAAGGCGTAGAACAAAACGTACATTATATAGATAGTCGTCCACCTAACCCTTAATGTCCGTAACTCAGATCACAGCGCAATCTTCATGAGTGTTCTGCAAATAGTTCGCTCATTTTCGTATGTACAATTTCCGCTTAAATTTAATAAAATATTTTTAATTTTTACATTTTAATATACGCCTGTTTGCAGTATTCGAAATATTTGCAAAACGCAAATAAGCAACAGCCTGTGACCCAAGATGAAGCTGTTTTCCTCCAGCTCAAACAATTCAAATCAACCGCCAGAACAAATCTTTCCCGCAACGCTACTGTAATGTTCTGCTATTGTAACATATGTACATTGTGCAGAAAATGTATATATGTACATCCTGATACATACTCTCACTAAGATCCTACTTGAAGATCTGACAGATAACGTTCGTAACACGTGTTGATTTGAAATTTTAAAAGTAACAATGGTATACTATTTCATAAGCGAAGGTATTATTATTTACTATGTTGCACGTTCATTGTATTTAGACTGGTTATTATCATACTAAAGAAATAAACAAATAACTAACAATAAGGTTAGAGTAACAGTTACTTTCGAATTTCAGTTGTACAGCCGCCTGTGACATTATTTATGGGACTTGACAAGCATGAGAGTAAGTGAAAATTCTTCAAGTTCGTTTTTTCATTATTTGAGAACCTATTTTAATTTATCTTTTGTCTAGACGAGGATCTTATACGGTGGGGTTGGCCAGAAGATGTTTGGTTTCATGTTGACAAATATTCTTCGGCACATGTGTATCTTCGCCTTCGATCGGTAAGCATATCGTAATTAAGAAAAAATTATTGTTTTGTGTACTATGGATCCGATTAAAACATTTATGCAATAATGAAAAAATTCAAGGAACCAATATTCAGAACTATTAGAGCTCCCCCTGTCTTACATCAATGATACCTCAAATTTAAACTGTTTCATCATCTCTATACATTAAATAGTTTGTTCTACTTATACATTGTTTATAGGGCCAAACAATAGATGATATACCAACCACGGTTTTAGAAGATGCAGCACAATTAGTGAAAGCAAACAGCATTGAGGGTAATAAAATAAATGATATTGACGTTGTATACACAATGTGGTCTAATCTAAAAAAGACTCAAGGTATGGAAGTAGGACAAGTAGGCTTCCATGAAGACAAAGAAGTTCGAAAAATTCATGTCTCTAAACGAATAAACACAATTGTCAATCGTTTAACTAAAACAAAACGTTCAGAACAAGTGAATTTTAGAGCAGAAAGGGAACAACGAGATAAGAATGAAAGAGAAGACAAGAAAAAGGTAATGAGGGAACAGAAAGAACTGGAGAA
>CM052156.1:2001523-2082347 GCA_028455555.1 Augochlorella aurata | reverse complement strand
TTCTCCAGTTCTTATGTTAATTTTATGAAACTTTCTAATTAATTATTTTCAGAAGCTACAATTCCTTATTCAATACATCTAATATGATATCGAACACCGAAAATAATGGATATGATTCAGATGACTTTATGTGATAACATTATGTACAACATCAATACCTCGTGCCTAACTTACCACAGTCTTGGACAACTGAAATATATGTTTCAAACAGGCAGCACGTGTACATTAAAAATTGGATGTTCATAGTGCTCGAAAATGATATTACTAAACATTACAAGAATGGACAGTTTTATTTATAAATAGTAGAATAAATACGACATAAGTGTAAATTATTCGCCTGCTTTTATCATTGATAACTACAGTTAACTATTGTAAAATATATTAAAGTTTTTAAGAAGCTTATTTCTGTAGTATATAAAACATTTAAGTTTATCAAGTCGTTAAAAATAAACCTGAAACCTTAGACAAATGAAATTGACTTTAGTTTTTAAGGTATAAACGTGATTTCTCATTATAATTATCCCTCTCATAATAATGTAACATTGACAACATTTAGAGCATTTAATACCCACTTTGGATATTCCTTATTCGGATATAAGTCCAACATAAATTGCTGTATAAATTCTGGAAATTTTTGCTCTTTGATACTTTGTCTAATATCTCGCATTAATCTCAATTGAAATGAAATATTGTGAATAGATAATAAATGACATGCAGCTGTTTCTATCGTTACAATATGATGAAGATAGGCGCGCGTATACGTTTTACATGTACTACAATTACATGTTTCATCTATGGGTCTCATATCTTTCGAGTATTGTAATTGTTTTAAGTTTAGTTGTCCTGTACGCATTAACGCACAACCAAATCTCTGAAAGAGATATATAGTATTAATAAATATCGCTAATAAATGAAACTGCATGCATGTATTTGTTTTTTCCTTAAAGATTGAATCATAGATATTACCGCTGTTCTCGTAGGAAATACGCAATCGAACATATCTATCCCTAGTGCACAACAAATTACTAAATCCTCAGCAAATCCAACTCCCATTAAGTAACGTGGCTTATCTTTTGGAAGTATATCAGTACAAAGGTGCACCATTCTCCAAAATTCGTCTTTACTTTCTCCACCACTAATAGACAATAAAAATTAAATCAGTTTTACCCATATTGATCTATCAATTGCAATTCAATGATTTCTACCTTAATCCACCCACGGCATAACCGTTGACGTTGCGTTGAATCAACTGCTTTGCACATTCTGATCTAAGATCAGGATCAAGTCCACCTTGTACAATTGGAAATATACTTTGTTCATTTGGTCTCTGATGAGCTAGTAAACACCTATCCAACCATCTATATGTTCTACAAATAATTGATTGTTATTCAATATTTTCAATGACGTATTTGAATTACAAAGAATACAATATTCACCTATGCATTGCTTCTTCTACTCTTGGCCCTGTTGTTGTAGTCTTAACTACATCGTCAAGCTGCATCATTATGTCTGCACCTATTATATTTTGTATTTCTATAGAGTGCTCAGGTGTTAGCATACAATCAGACTCTAAAAAATATTAGAAAGCTGAGTTATATGTATATCTAATTGAATATCAATCCATTTTGTATTCCTAAATATTAGCTACCATTATCATAGGGTGATTTAAATTGAACACCTTCTTCTGTAATTTTTGCAAGTTCTAATAATGATACCATTTGAAAACCACCAGAATCTGTTAATAATGCTCTTTTCCAATTCATAAAATTATGTAATCCACCAGCTTTTTGCATAACATGAAGACCCTGATTACCATATTAAACCAATTAAAAGTTCTATATGTGTATTTATTGGATTAATGTAGATATCTCGATTAACTTACCGGTCTTGTTCCAAGGTGATAGGTGTTTCCTAGGATAATTTGGCAGTCTAAGTTTTCTAATTGTTGTGGCAATACACCTTTCAAAGTGCCCTAAAACATTAAAGTTGAAATGTTATTAACAATAATTCATTAAATTATTCTGCAGTTTAGCTTACCTGGGTTCCCACTGGCATAAATACTGGAGTATCCACAGAATGATGAATAACAGTCATTTTTGCAGTTCTAGCTTTCGTTTTTGAACACTCGTGAAAAACTTCGAAGACTAACGGTTTATTCATAGTGTTTGTCATGTTTTTGGAAACTTCCTTCAGCAATGTATTGACCGACATCAAATTCCTACAAAACTGTTCTTAAGGTTATGTTGTTGATCAAATATTATTGTATGTACACTCAATTACAGATTGTTTTATAACAACTATAAAATGTCTATATTTAAAGATTTAAAGGATAGATAATTTCTAACAAATAGTTTTATATATTATTATCAACGCACACGTAAATATGTAGTGCATAATCAATATAAACAACACGAATTAATTGTTAACAATTATCAATCTTGTTCCACGTGATGTTGGTTCAAAGTATACATGTTTGATCAAGATAGAATGCACTTTAGAAATATACTTTTGTCAATAGTTCTGAATTCCAATTTTAAAAAACTGCGCTGAATAAATCTAAACAAAATGTAACATGATTTGTGCAAGAAGCCTTTCTAATAAATAAATTAAAATTTCCGTCAATTCTCTATTTAAAAAAAAAAACATGCGATCATGGATCTGAGGCGAAGATATACATATCTTACGGATTATATGTAGGTACAATATGGTATAAAAAAACTATCTTCTCTTATGTAAATAGATAGTGATTAAAGAGAAAGATGTATGTATTTTCGATTACAATGTTTGAAACTGCATTTCGTATAGCGTAGTTGAATACATAATAGGTCTGCTTTATATTCTAAAATTATTTACATCAACAGAATGTGTTTTATTTCATACATTTTGTTTCCTGCACAGTTTTCTTACTCCCTAAGCTGGCTCGCACATACCCACCATTTTACTGCGCATCCAATGCACAGTGGATCCTGTCTCAGCAATAAATCGTCAGCCAATCAGAGTAAAGAAAATGTCTACACCAACGGATCAAGCTTTGGCCCGGAGGTGTGCAGGAGTAGGACCTAGTAAAGTAGTATGTACATGCAATACATATAGTATCATGGCGCCAAAATGTTACGCTAGTGTTTGCTTGCGAAGGGACAGCATTTTATATCGTTTATTTTAAACAGTTTTTCTAAGCATTCATAGTACATTTTATGTAGTAATGAAGAATGAAAAATATTACACAGTATCTTGTGGACACCGTGAAATCTAGTGGAATAATCACCAACGATGCAAAACCAGAAGAAGAGTCTAATAATGTCTCGAAAGGAAAACGTAACCGTGTTAAAATTAAAATATCACGGACAAGTACGAAGGAGACGGTATGCGATATTATAGAAAGCAATAATGATATGATCGATAAAACGCCTAGCCCATTTACCAGAGAGCGTGTCAAACGTAAAAATTCGCTTGAAAAACCAAAAAGATCTACATCGAAATTGCAAACAGTGATGAATATGAAAAAATTGGAAAATGAAAGTCTACATTATTTATCTACAGAAACAAATAATAAAATAGATAAGAAACGAAATAATAAATGTAATTTTGAAAGTCCAGTTAAAAATAGTAGGAAAGCAAGAAAGACATTAAAGGATAAAGAGGGCACAAAAAGCGATACAAGTCTACGTAATATAGTTAAGGATAAAGAACCTGAAGTTATAAATGTAATTAATATTAGTGATAACGAAGATGATAATCACGAAGAATCTAATGCTTTTCAAATTCTTATGAACCGTAAAAAACATATTCATAGTTTATCACCGACAAAGCCTCCTCAAACTGATGAAGCAAATATCAAAAAGTCTGAAGAATATAAAATCAAATTGAAACAAACAAAAGAAAAATTGATGACTTTAGCTGATAAAAAAGGATATTCCAGACGAAAATTAACAGAAATTGAGGAAGGTGAAAAGATAGAACGTATTATTCAAAATCGTATTAAACTTTTTAAAAAAGATGCAACGAGAGAAAGTAATGGAGAAGCAACTATATTTACTCAAAGTCAATCTTGTAGCAGTTTGTTAAATTATTTTAGGTAATGTATTATTGGCTCCTTTAACAAAACAATTGGAACTATCATATTCAAAATCCTTTTTGTTTTTTTTTACGTCTAACAGCAAAGTTCCAATGAATTTAACACATTCGAATATAGCTAATATGTCTACTATTGTGGTCAAGGCTGATGTACATATGGCAGAAAATTCTACTCAACATAATATATATAATTCAAGCTCAAAGAAAGGTCCACAGCCAAATAAGCAGAATAAATTGGATATGAAATTTTCCAAAATAGATGATATTAGTATTATAGATTCTGAAAACATTAATATGACATGTAAAACAAAGAAAAGCGATTCATGTGGACAAAACAAACATAGGTGGTCTTTGCGGATTAAACTTCAAAATTACGAAACTGAAAATCTTCGAGCAGGTAACTTGATACTTCCAAATAATTATAATACATTATATAACTTGTTTATTTTACATGAAGAAACCAAATGCGAGAGTCTCCCACTTCGTGGTTGATGGCAATGAAATTTCACACTTTGATCGCTGATTTTTATGATTGTTATTCATAACAATATTTAAATGTATATAGCGTCATTATTTAATGTTTCTTTTTACTTTTAAAACAGGTGAAAGTAGCGACGAAGAAATATTTTCAGCACAAAGAAAACTTAAAACAAGTACAAAAAATTCTAAGAAATCTGAAGCAAGTAAAGACATTTCTGTAGTAGATAAGAATACGACAAGAACATTAAAACAAGTGAATGAAGAAAGTATATTAAAACGTTTAGTATCAAAAGATGCTGAAATTAATTTAGCACAGAAAGATAAACGTAAATCGACATTCGGTAACTCCAAGCATACTTTAACAGACAATAAAAGTTTGGACAGCTGCCTTAATTCAAATTTAAACGATTATCCTATTATTAGTGAGAGTAAATTAAAAAGAAAAACAGACGATAAATTGGCTCCTTTGTTCACAAAACGACGAAAACCTGATCCAGAGATTATAGCGGCTCGTCGGTTATTTTTACAACCAGATGTAACTGATAAAAGTAAACGTGTAGCTGAAAAAGTATCAGTGAACGGTGCATTACCGTTTCCAATTGTGAGTCATATCACACAATTGAATGACATAAGTTGTAATGAAACAAAAAGTTTTTATATTCCAGAAAAACTTTGTGCTAAATTCATTCCAACTATAAATTCAAACGACTATGCATCTATAATGGACTTTTCTGAAGTAAAACTGAAAGAAAAAGTTATAAATAAGAAAGCAAAAGTTTCAGATGTATTAACAGAAATGGAAAAGTTCTGCACAGACACGAGACAAATGTGGAGTGCTATTTCTCTCATTTTCAAAGGGCAGCCTAGTAAAACAGTGTCACCTAGAACGAGGTCAAAAAGAAGTAAACTTGTCAGAGAAGAAAAGATAATAGAAGAGAAGAGTACAAAAAATCAAATTGAGAATTATAATTGGTTACACAAGTATAGACCAAGGAGTATCAAAGAAATTGTTGGTAATGAAGAAGCTGGCACAAAATTGAGAGAATGGTTAACTGGGTGGAAAGCGACATTTAGAAACGAGACTAACAGTAGTGGGGACGAATTCTATTCCTCCGATAGCACTTCTTCAAGAATTCACGAGAACAATCAAGTAGCCATACTATTGGGACCACATGGAAGCGGTAAAACTGCCAGCGTTTATGCGGTAGCAGAAGAATTTGGTTACACGTTAGTATGCTGTATTAACGATATTTAAGCTTTGTAAATGTGTATCCTTTAAATATGTCTTTTTTTTTATTTAGTGTATTAGAGGTAAATGCATCGTCCAGGAGAACTGGAAAAATACTTTTGAAAGAACTGGAAGAAGCGACTAAATCACATAGAATAAAAAAGAAACCAAATGCATCCGCATTTTTTAATCTAAGTTCAGATGAGACTGTACCAATGAAAATTTCGCAGAAGTCACTCATTCTTATAGAAGATATTGATCTCATATTCGAAGAGGATGAAGGTTTCATTTCCGCTACTTATCAGTTAGCATTGAATACAAAACGTCCGATTGTCATGACGTGTAGAGATATTTGTCCCCATTTGACTAAAATAGCACCTCAGCAAAATAGAATTTATTTTCAACAAGCAACTGGTAGCAGGATTGTTGCTTTATTACAATTAATTGCATTCGCAGAAACAGGCTACAGTGTTCCCACTGATTATATAACTGTAAGTATTGTTAATATACGAATTAATCATAAAAAATATTATATTGCAATAAGTACTTTTCTGTTTATAGGAATTGGCACAAATTGGAGATCTGCGTAAAGCTATACTTAAATTACAATATTTGATGCTATCGAATCCGACACACGTTGTAGTACAATCTGTCATTTTAAAGAATTCATTCTGGGAAAGTGTGCGTTATAATTTATACAAACCGGCGATAAAAGAAAATAAGAAACAAAAAACGAAAAAAATTGCAGATAGCAAAACAACAGATTTCAATAAATATATATTGGATAATCTGGCAAATAAATTAAATGACATCGTTTTGATGTCATCTTTAATTCATTTAGAAGACTCTGCTTTAAATTTGTCACAGATAAAAATGCAACCTAGTCTGTCTTTAATAGAAAATACTGATTCATATTCGGCGTCAAATAGTATATGTTTCGATATAGCGGAATGGCTTAGTAAAAAAGCTATGTACAGCAGTCAATTAAGTGGTTCTAATGGAACTTCGTACCAAAATAATATCGCACTAAAGAGACAGCTAAATAAAGGAGTAAATTCAGCATTATCGCAAACCACATCTTTCTTACTTGATCATCAAATTATATCTACAGATTACCTTCCATGTTTAAGAACGATATGCAGAGCAGAAGAATCAAAAGCTAATATGAACAATAAGAGAGGAAATCGATTTTTCCACTATCTTCATAATTTAAAGGGACCATCAATATCACTTAAGCCTAACATTTTATCAGCTGCATGTAGAATAATGCGTGACACAGTAGATAATGATGCAAATGCAAGTACTACTTAAGTATAAAAATTAATTTTTAGAAATCTAAAATAAGAATGTTACGTTTAAATATATGTCTTTTATCAAATATGTAGAAGATATTTTATGCATTCATAACTCACTTATATTTGTAGTACCGTGTACTGAATAGTTGTTCTATACCACTAATTCGCTATTACTATAGTGGTCTTAAAGCAATCATCCAAATGTTTTCTATCAAATGTAATAAACACATACTTGTTATAAATTTGTGTTTTATTCTTTTCAAGTAAATATGGTTTCCGTACAATGATTAAATTTTTATATGATGTAATTTGCGATTTAATTCCTCAAACTTGAGAATTTTTCGAATAAAGAAGTCACCATAACGATGGGCTACCTTTGTGTCTGCGATATGAATCATATCATGATCAATGTAAAAGTCCAACTGTAATAATATACATTATGATATTACTGCGTTTTGCATTCTCCTGCAATGTTAAATATTGACAATAAATAAGTTATGAATATATTACCTCTGAGCCAGATTGAAATTTGCCCTGTAATCCTGATGCACCTTTTGTCCAGACAATGTTCTTCATCTTGTGTTTGAAACATAACAAGTGAATGGTTAACGTGTTGACCTCTTTGTCTAAATCCCAACTTTCATCAGGTCTAGTGTTGTTATACATAAATGTTGCCAATTTACTCAATGGCAAGGTAGTATACAATTTTAAATATGAACGAATCGTCGGTAGCATTTTCTGTTGGACAACTTCGTCCATAAAGACTTGAGTTTGATGCTTAATAGCTTCTCTGACATAGTCTTCATTTGGATTGTCAGGATTTGGTGGAGTAAGCGACAAGAATTTTGGACACGCGAATAAAAAGCAGGATTCAAATTCTACCAAATCTCCATATTGCATCTTGTACATTTTTTCATGATAATTTTTATCACGTAGTGCCTGCTGTAATCCTTCATCAATGCACTGTGGATGAAGAACGAGGCAGATTGCTAACAAATGATACATTTGTTCAGTTTGCTTATTAATCTGATCATTTTGATAACTTCTTGTTGCAAACAATTGTTTTGTTCTTTGAATATACAACAGAATTCCAGAAAATGTTCTGATTGCATCTGCATATCTGCGCATCATCATGTAAGCAAAGCCAACATAATATGCTGTTGATATTTGACAACCAGGTACGTGAGAGTATGCACTTTTCTTATAAAGCTCTACATTTTCCAGAACTTTAATGGCTTGGTAATAGTCTCCTAAAAGAGAATGCAAACGCAGAAGACCTACAAGAGAAAAGTATCCAAGCATTTTATATAAAGAATGTCTTCCAAATACTCCAGCCACTGAATCTGGATCTCCTCCACTTGCATATACCTCCAATTGGCTTTTGATCTTTGATTTATCAACTAAATAATGCAAGACATTTAAAACACAAAGTACATCCCATATTTTGCCGTGCGCATTCAAATGTTCAATTTCCTCTGGTGTTTTATTTGACAAATTAGCACGGTATTGTGTAAAAGATTGAAACTGATATACAAATTCATCAATTAGTTCCCATAACCATTGATCAGGTAGTTCCAATTGAACAGGTGTCTCAGGATGCAATATATAATTAAAAAGATCGCAGTAATTATAAAATGAACCAAGTCGTTGTTCTATTGTTGGTCCTTGCATTCGAGCATAAATATGGCGATAATAAAGTTCTTTGTAAAGGGTAAGGAATACTGGATCATTATCAACTATATGCGTAATCGCTTGAGCATCTGGCCAAGATGACTTATCGAACAATTGTTCCGAAATTTTTGGAAACGTTGTTTCATAAAGATTCTGTATCTCGAATATCATTCCTTCGTTTATACAATTCCGCAAAAATACCAGAAAATTTCGTACAACTTCTGGTACTTGACGGTAGCTTAATCTGTCATACTGGTCGCTATGTACGTCTAGCGGACCATAATCATCATATGTATCATACTGAAAATTGTATAAATGTTAATTCGAATATTCACAATAAGAATGCTTACGCAGAATTTGACCAAGCAATTATTAAATACCTCGTTGTAATCGTCGTACATGATGATTTGATAGAAATGATTTTGTATTAATGAACTTTCTGAACTTACACCGTAAATTAAACAGATACAAAAGCTAACCAAGGAGTGTAACACGTTCGCGTTCCACGAGATGGTTTAGTCGTAGACTGTTGCTATTTATGATTCACTTTTTACATTCTGTTTGTACATAGGGATTCCTAGTGGCATCTTGTGGAATTATTTGTAATTCTCTGTTGAAACTTCGTAATATCTATGCAAAACAAATATCGAATTCGTATTAAATACGAATAAACATGAAGTTATACATGCGATATGATAAAAATAATTTTCTTGTATAATATTCATTTCATAAAATGATGTATTGTACTTTACGCACATTATGTACACATTTTTCACAGCTGCTATTTTCTTTCATACAGAATTCCCTAAATTATGTTGTTTATGGTAGATATCACATTGCATACACATAGAAATTATAAAATATATCACATACATATACGCTCATAGAAACAACCTGCATGTATGTATTAAATTACATACATAGTGTTACGCACACTGTCTGGACGGTGTGCATCTTTTTCACGTAAATGTAAATTTATTGATAGTGTAATACATACAGAATGGGTATATTAGAGAAAATATCAGAAATCGAGAAAGAAATTGCTAGGACGCAGAAAAATAAAGGTTTGTACATATTTGTAAACGTACATTTTTCTTAACCATATTTTGAAACACTTGCATTCGCCTATCTCTTCGTGATATATGTAAAAGTTTTAAAAGTAACTCTGAAATTCATAAGGGTTCTCTTATTAAATAATTTCAAACAAAATTGCATAGAATTTCCTTCGATTTGTAGGATGTAAATGAACTTTTAGCTAAATTTATTTGTGGTTGTTAACTATTCTTACTTAAGTGTATTTTAACGTATTAAATATACCGGTAACAATATTACAATGTTTATTACGATAATAAATACAATGTTTAACTATTTATGGATCAATGGGTTTATAATAAGTTTCAATGAAACAGTACTTCATAAGTATATGGGATTGTAAAAATAACCTTGTACAATAAACAATATTATAGCAATTTTAATACACTATTTAATATATTGTCTTACAATAACAATTAATATATGTATTCATTTTCAGCTACCGAGTATCACCTAGGATTATTGAAAGCAAAACTTGCTAAGTATAGGTCACAGCTTTTGGAGCCAGGAAAGAAATCTGAGAAAGGAGAAGGATTTGATGTACTAAAGTCGGGAGATGCTAGAGTAGCCTTAATAGGTTTTCCATCAGTAGGAAAATCTACTTTGTTAAGCACACTGACTCATACAGAATCAGAAGCAGCATCTTACGAATTTACTACATTGACTTGCATTCCTGGTGTTATAGAGTATAAAGGAGCTAATATTCAACTCCTTGATCTTCCTGGTATAATTGAGGGTGCAGCTCAGGTAATTTTATCATTAAGCTTTGTATAGAATTTCTGCATTAGCTTTGAAAGTATTGCGATATAAGCAATTAACTAAAATTTCATGCTTCTGAATGAATATTTTAGGGTAAAGGAAGAGGCAGACAGGTGATTGCTGTTGCTAGAACAGCAGACTTAGTTCTTATGATGCTGGATGCAACCAAGCAAGATGTACAAAGACAACTATTAGAGAAAGAATTAGAGTCAGTTGGTATTCGGTTAAATAAAAAGAAACCAAACATTTATTTTAAAGTGAAGAAGGGAGGTGGATTAGCCTTCAATTCAACATGTCCATTAACAAAAGTAGACGAGAAACTAGTTCAAATGATTCTACATGAATACAAGATATTCAACGCGGAAGTCTTGTTTCGTGAAGATTGTACTGCGGATGAGTTAATCGACGTAATTAACGCTAACAGAGTATATTTGCCATGCCTCTATGTACATAACAAAATAGATCAAATATCGATAGAAGAAGTGGACAGAATTGCTAGACAACCTAATAGTGCAGTAGTTAGGTAATGCTTCTAAATGTATTGCTATCTCTTGTGATGGAAAAAGATACTTTTAAGACAAATTTCACATACTCTATATAGACACAGAAGGATTGACACAAGTAACATTTATCACATGCTTTTACGTTGCAGTTGTAATATGAAATTGAATCTGGATTTCTTACTTGAAACACTCTGGGAATATTTATCTTTGATAAGAGTATATACAAAAAAGCCTGGTCAACCACCAGACTTTGATGATGGTTTAATATTACGAAAAGGTGTTACCGTGGAGCATGTTTGCCATGCTATTCACCGCACACTTGCTCAACAATTTAAATATGCTCTTGTTTGGGTAAGTTATTCACTTATTGAACAAATATTAATATTATATTCCTTAGGTGAAAAATCATTTTCTTTTTTTCAGGGTACGAGTACAAAATATTCACCTCAGAGAGTAGGATTGCAGCATGTCATGCACGACGAAGATGTTATTCAAGTAGTTAAAAAATAAATCTTGCAATGTTACAATATGATCTACAAATGATTGAGTGGTAAAGTTAATCTTTACAGTTTCCTTAAAATTTTATACACGTTTGCTTAAAAGATATTCATATTTAATATTGTTTCAATCTTTTATTTCTATAAGATGAATATAAACACTCAAACTGTACATTTTTAATAATATAAAATTTAGAGTTGTTTATACAAACTATGTAGTGTAATAAATCTTCATTATATAGTATTTTGTATATTAAAACAATTCTTTCCATTTTGTAATTTAATAAACGATATTAAAACTTTTAAATTTGTGTACAGGGAATTAAGATTTACTTACACAATGCTACAATTTGTATGAAATATTCACTGTTCTGTATGCTAGCTATTTTAGTTGTTGATAAATGGAAAAATGATAATATTGTAAAATAAGAGTATTACATTTATAATTATACTATCTACTGGACGTAAGATTAAAATAAAATACAAGTCGTGTGACCTTTTTAGGGAATGCAAATTTTCGGTTATTTTTGTTATATAAAATAGAGTCTCTCCTATCTGGACGTTTATTTTTGTAATATCCTGATACCAAAATATTCTATCTAAAAATTTAATTCAAGTTCTCTACTAAGTGATAATGTATCAAAATAATACAAAGATTAAATAATAGAACGTTTGAATATCAGAATATTGTATAAATAAATATTCGGATAAGAACATCTCTACTATAGTAGGTTTAAATTATCTTAGATTTGAGCAACTATTGAAAAAAAGCTACTGAAACTAGAATATTTTGTTGTAAGCTTCTTTTTTAAACGATTTGTCTGTAATTTATTTACACGTTGTTCATTGTCCTAGCTATTTGTTATTCCTGTTCTTGAACAACTATCCAGACAATTGGTGAAATCCGTCTCCAACCAAGCTTTGTAAACATTTTTTCAGATGTCAAATTGCCTTCGACGATAAATAATGTTACCGAAATGTCTTGCAATCCAAGATCTTTTGCTAGAGCAGACAAAACTGTTTTTGCATACCCTTTTCTTGTATGCTGTACCAAAGTTTGCACCATTCCTAATCCATGCCAATCATTATGGAGTATCCAAGAAACCAAACTATTATCTTCTTTCAAATACAATCCTACCCCAGAATTCAGTTCTATCATTGTAGCTAAATATCTTGTAGATTTCTCAGGATATTCCAAACTTTTGTGTGGCCATTCAGAATGTACAAGATGAACATCCGATTTATCTAATGTTTTTAAATAACATTCTTCTGGTACACTAACGAAAAATAAAATACATAATTAATATTCAAATAATAATGCGTGTAGATATAGAAAATGAAAATGGTACTTACCAAACTTTTAATTCTGCACATTCCTTAGCAGACTGAAAATAATAATTACCTGGTGATTCAAATTTGATCTGTAAGTTGCATACATTTTTTAGAAATTCTATTGCAGAGTATACAATAGGCTTCACAGATTCATGAACAGCAGCCAAATAAACTTCTTCTTTCCAATTTATAACATTGGTTTCTGTTAAGGCTTTATATAATAATCCATCACTTGGTTCTAGTGTAAATGTTATCACTATATGTATGGAATACTGAACAAATAAATTTACCATATATTTATATAGGTGAATGCTGTACATATTTATGTATGGTATTTACCTTGGATATTCCAATAAAAGTACCTTTTTCTAAATCATCATACGGACAATAGATATCAATTAAAATGTCAGGTTTTTTTTCTTTCCATTTAATAGCATTTTCTATCCAATAATAATTCTGTAAGAAACAATTCTTCATTAATGCCATAAACCAAAAAGAGATTAAAAGTGGGCCTGATGAAAATATGCAATCAGAACTATAGGTTATTCAATATAGAGACTTACATATGCAAATTGGGGCCAATTATGCTTCGTTTTACATTGAAGGAGTCTCCATTTTTCAAAAGACAAGGGTTGCAAAATATCAGTGGTTGTTTTCTCTGGCATCATTATGTAAACTGTTTAAACTGTTTCAAATGGCAACAATATATATAATGATGTTCTTGATCTTATGATTCTCTTTATATACCTGAACTTATCATTACATACTATGTATGTAACTGTTCCATCCACTTGAAAAAATAGGTGTGCTATGTCATGGTACGTATGATCAAGATTTTATTTCCATCTAAATAGGTCTTCCCCTACTTTATCTCCGTATTAAATGAGACCAAGCCGTTTCATACACGTTATCTACAATTATATCTTCTGTTGCTCGACAAGGAGACTCCAATTATTAATAGCCAGACAGTCGCTAGCGAATGAAATAATGAAGTTACTACATGTAAAAGTGATTATTGACGACGTCCAATTTTCGCAAGGTTTTAATTTCTGGAAATATATTACAATATTCATTTCATACCTTTTATGCATTTCTTATAAAATATACAACAGTAGGTCTATAAATTTTTAGTGGTATTACTACTATTTTCAAACGTTCGTTACAAATGGAATAGTAGATGAGTATTTTATATTTTAATGTACACAATTATGTTTACCTACGCTATGGTATCGATAATTCTTATATAAATTAAAGTACAAGTTCAGGAAACAGACTTATCACAATTTGATCTAAAAGAACGTATGCAATGTGTTTATTAAGTTGTGCATTTTGTAAAGAATCTAAAACAGAATCCATCAATTCTGTCCATGGCTTATACAATCCTATTAGCCAATACGGAAGTAAACCATATAATCCTTTCTTCGCGCTCTCGTAACAGTTCTCACAGTTTTCTGCAGGAATTCTTTCTTTCTTACGACTCTTATCACCCATAACTTTTGTATGCAACAAGTTGACTACAGCAGCTGCACGACCGCTACTCAATATCTTTGTCAAGGTATTATAAAGTAAAATATTGACCAGCGGATCAACTTTTGTACGAGTTGAGAAAGCGAACATCCAAACAGCTCGCGTGACCATTGAAGGTACATTCAGTAATTTGTCTACTAAAGTGAAAAATAAAAAATTAAAGTTTTACTCTACAGAATGTAAAAATACGTATCGTAGATATAGTAGAAAAGTTACCTGCGTCTGCGATGCAGAAACAAGTGCCTTTCACGTGAGAGCGCTTCGTCGAAGGACAGAATAAAGTCTTTTGTAAATTGGCATCTAAATTCAAATTATCACCGAATATTCTGTCCGTGTGGACACGGTAACCCTTTTTCTCTGTTTCAGCATTCTTTATATCACTCGAAAGTTCAATTCCAATATCGGTGTAATCGTTCTTAATATTGGTAGATGCCAGAAACGTTGTCATAAATTTATCCAAATTCTGACCTTTCTCTTTCCGTAATTTATATGCCATACTTTGATACAGTATTCCAATATCCGGCGTGCTGTAATTTGTGAAGTACGGTTTCAAATTCGGCATTGTCAGAAAATTGTACAGCAGCTCGCTGCTTCTGAGTACTGGCTTCGAAAGTAATTTATCCAAGAAGTCCTCGTACCGCTGACTATACAGATTATAAGAAGTATGAGGATTCTTTCGGGATGGCAACGGCGAGTCGCTCAATTCCTTATCACCGTGGAACTCTATCAATCGCGTACGCAAAGCATAAAAGTCTTGATCACGGCGTAAAACTGTCCAAGATTTTCCTTCGGCTACGTCGTGCACAGATATCATATAAAGCGGTTGACTGTCTCCGGATTCAGTGTGCGGAATACTAACTCGCCACGCTGTTAAATCTCTGGGGAAGGTACTGTCTGTACATTTAATTTCATTGTATGGTCGTAGTGGGTAATCAATTTCTTCGCCTTGGTAGATATCTTGGTAAGGCATTCCATCGATTGTTGATGCTCGTAAAATCCCTTCTATCTTTGGGAAGTGATTCCCAATTTTCGCCGATACATTTGTAAATCCACTGACAGCACTAAAATTATAGATTATTCTATTATTTTACAAAGATTACGCTAATATATCTTTTAGTGTCAATTTACTCACTTTGTACGCGATGATTGTTTAACACGACTTACTATTGGACATCCGCATAACGAAACGTAAAGCTGAAACAATCGGCATTCTCAATCATTTTGACTCAAAAGGCAAAATACTGTTATTTTATTTACCTGATAACTATGATGAAATGACGGTACGCAAGTGGATTCTAATAATGCATGCGCTTCTTGATGTGCTTGATAAAACGGTCGCGATGTTCTTAACTCTTCGATTTTGTTTGAACTTTTTTCGAGAACTAAAAATGTTATCAAAGATCTAAGATGATGTTAAAATTTCTAATTACAAAGTATAATATACCTTGTATTTACCTTGCTGTATTCCCATTGATATATCTTTTGGTAAATGTAAATACTCTGGCCCATCAGGATCAAGATATGTTGAGTACATATTTTGTATATCAATGTACAAACTATTTTCAGCGTCTGCACTTATTTCTGGATTTAACATTCGTTTACTTAGATCATCTACAAATAAATAATGTATTAAAATAGAGGGAATAGAATTTTGATATATCAATATTATAATTATCATACATCAATATTATATTAAATCGATATTCACCAATATCTAAACAAAATTGTAAAAGATTTATAGGCCCAGTTTCTTTCACGTGTTGTATAAACATGTATAACAATCTATCATTGTTCAAAATTTCATCCAAAGAAGGTTTTAGATGATTGTATGAAAAGTTTGGCATAACTAGATTGGTTGTCCAACATTGCAGCATCTGTACATTTAATGTATCTATATGATTGGGCATTGTTGCATCTCGATGCGTTGATAGCATTACTAACGTATTTATGTTTTCTGGATCGGCGATCGCATCTATCGCCGGTAGTAGAATCCAATTTGATAAAATTTCACGAAGTATCACCTGAAAATATTTTTTAATAAAGCTATTTCTACAATATCCTTCTACGTAAAAGAATATTTTTAAGGCGTGCATCAAGTAGCATGTTATTGCATGTAAAAATAATATTACTGTTTAAAGGCACAAGGAATGTTTAAAAAGATTAAGTTATGTCTCACCTTATTATTAGTGGATACGTGTACAGCAGGAAGTAAATGTGGTAGAATTGCAATGACCAAGCCTCTAAGATAATTTAGTTCAGCCTTTCGTGAGTAAGCTGCTGGATGAATCTCGTGACCCAGATATTTAATCACATGGTCACGGAAATGAGAAATGTCGCACGATTTTTGAGAATTCGCATTCAACACTTTCCAATCTTGAGAGTGTTGCAAAAGCAAAGGTATTAGTCGATAAAAAACGACGTTGGCTACGTCCGTGCGCAACAAACGAACTGCAATATTTTTAGTTGCAGTAGCTGTAGCCAAACGAAGTTGTTGCACAAAAGCCTCGTTCGTGGAGAAATCCGAGTACCATGCACAAACATACTTTTGCAATACGTCTTCAAGAAGCTGGGAACAGAAATTATACGCGTCTATCGGGAAATAAATGAAAAATTCTGTTAAATCTCTCTTAATCTTTAATGCAATGATAAAAATTTTAATACTTGTTCCAGAGCATAGTCGAAATCCTTTGGTATTTTTACTTTAGTCGAGTGAGGTAATAATTTATGTCTTTTGCAGTCATTACTGTTACAAACAGTGCAAGGCTCTTTAACTTCATACGTTGGTTTCAGTGTACCACAAATAGCATTGAACTTGACCAGTATCATGTTAACGTATTGTAGTATAAGAAGTCCGTAGAAAATGCTTACTATGTACAAGCAACTCATGATGATTACCCAAATAATACTAAAATACATATATGAAGAATTCATTATTGAAAAAAGTAATATATTGAACATTTGTATTTAAAATATTAAATATAAATATGTACAGAATTAGACATAATTACTCACCTCTGAAATATGATTAAAATAAATACAATTAATATAAGTACCACTGTTGGAATTACTACATTACAGACGTAAAAATCTTGTACTTTCTCAGTAGTGAAAAATGCCATGGTTGCATCAATCCTCCTTATTAGAATTCAATCACTGTGCATCCTCTGAACAACATAATAAAAACATTTGATAACACTACGATACACATATCACGTGACATGTGTAGAAAATAAATACATACGTGGTTATATGTGTAGGTTTCCTGACGCATATTCGTTCGTACGTGATCAAAAAAATAATTGTCCATTTCAAAATGGACATTTAGAGACCTTTAAAAAGTGAGTGAATCAGACTGAATTCACAAGTTTTAATCTCCCCAAAAACCAAATGTACTTAGAAATCCAAATTTCTAGCAAGTATATTGACAGGACAAATTCATACACGTGACCTGTCTTATTGTAGTCCACATGTTATGACGTAGATACGAATATAATTCTTCTCACTTTACTTCAAAGAGAGGTTAGGTGAAGCCTAGCATCTCTTCCTATAACATCTTGAAATTCAGAATTCGTAAACGGCTTCTATTAATAAATTTATTATTTCTAGTTGATTTGCCGTCTAATGTTTAAATATAAATAACTAGTAGAATTGAAGATACAGAGTAACTTCTGAATTACGAATACAACCAATGTATTTTGATATATTATTTCGGTGAATAATTTGTGTTATTAGAACCAGTGTTCTGCCATTTACTAATTGGCGCCATACGAATCCTGAACAGAATTTCCCAAATTCACAACAGGAGGCGCCACTACTTGGCTAGCAGTTTCACCGTTTTGCTATTTACCAATTGGCGCTGTACAAACCCTGAAGAGAGCTTCTTAATTTTACCGTAAGCGGCGCTATTATCACCCCTCCTACGATACAAATGATTCCTGCCGAAATTTACCTTGTGTTTTACGGTAGAAACGGCAAGAATCATTGACACTCGAATGAAAAGTATGCACATATTTCGATGCTTTATCGTTCAGATGTTTTAGTTTTTACTAGCTCGAATGAAAGTTGGAAGAATGTACCTTGTGTTTGGTACATTTTGATTTAAAAATAATTATGACAGCACACTGGAAGTCTCAACATAACGACGAAGTTTCACCTGAATGTGAACAATCATTACATATGATTGTGTCCCTTTATTAGTACACCGTAGATTGCTTGTTTTCACACGTGTTGTCTGTATGTAAATAGTGTTTTCATTCTATATAGTGATCAACGGTGCACAGCTGATTAAGTTTAACAAGTAAGAATGAGAAGATTAACGTTGCATTTCGTTTCGTATTTTCATACTAATACGATAAAGATACTCCCTAGTTCATAGATTCGTGAAAAATCTATAAAGATATTTGATGTAGTTAAACAACGAAGATTATCAAACGACAGTTTTTAATAAAATTAAAATTTCAAAAAAGATCGAAATGTTATGTTTCCGAGTAACCTCCGAAAATCGAAAGAACGCTTGAAGAAACGCACGAAGGGTGAAATATATAAAAAGAATAATAATTATGAGACCTGGAACGATGTTCGATAGTCGCGAAATTGGGAAACGAATACGTCGTCTAGTTGACGGGAATTATTCTTATCGCAAGATCCTAATCATCATTATTATTTGTGGTGGAATATTGCTTTATTTTGGACCACCGTTTGCACAGTGGCTGTTTTCTTCAGCAGGAGAATCTACACAAGGTAATTCGATTTAATATATTTATCTATATCTTCATCTTTTAACTATAAAATAATGTGTATTTTGCAGCATTTGAAGACTATTGTATGAACGAAAGATTGACTCCGTTTCAGTCTGAAGCTGATGAGTATAATGTAAATATACTTCATAAACCTCCAAGAGAAAATGAACATCAGTATTTACCATATATTGGCAATGGAATTTTTGGAGTTCCTATTGTATCAGAAGCTTGGATATATATTAAGCAAGGGCGAGCACTATCATTACCAATACAGTTTCAACCATTAATCTCGCATCCTTTGCCCAATGACAATCTTCACACTGAAGCTATTGTTACTGATTTTATAAATGGAGTTATTTATCACTACCAGTGTCTCAGGGACAAATATTACATAGAATTTCAATATTATGCTCATAGAGTATTTGATGCAATAATGGTTCAAGATGTGAAAATTGTAAATCCATTTTCACTCTCCCAAAACGTGCCATTAAAGCCTCAAGTGTCTGCACATTGGAGCAATACTCGTGTAGAGCTAACTAAGTATTTAATCAAATTAATACATAGTATTAGTGAACTATTCATTTAACAGATCAAGACAAAAAATTGTTCTATTTTATAGTTTGGATGAGCACACTGCTTTACTAATGTCTGTTAAATTTATGGTTCATCGAATTTATATACATATGAGATGAGTAATAAACTCATGATACTAATTGAAAAGTATTAAGAATATATATTTATGTGTGCAGAATTCAAGTAGACGATTTTATACACGAGTATAACTTAATTTCTGGCTTTGTTCCACTGCCTAACACAAATAAAATCGTTACTATTTCAATACTTTACAAAGTTCCACCAAGAATGGTACAAGTTAAAGCAAGGAGTACTGTAAAATTCAAGTACATGACGAGTGTACATTACAGTGAACCTGTATTGATGGAGGAATACCACAATCAGTACGAGATAACAAAAAAGAAAGCTATAGAGGTTTGTACAAATACCCAGATGCAACAATATTTGCACAAACATCATATAGTTTATTATGATTAATTTTAGGCAATGAAGAAAGTATTAAAAATTCAGCAACGAAATTTGAAACCTGATCACAGCAATCTTTGGCAAAGTTATTGGTATACAAGTCTCAGAATAAGTGACTCTAAAGCTGAGGGTGCTATTAATGGTCATAAAATAAATTCCACCGTTTATTATGTACTGTCTCAAATTTCAAAAGGTGTTCCAGATGTAGAGAAAAGCGTAGCTATGAATGAGGGTTGTTACCGCGGGCATCATACTTTGTGAGTAAAACATTATTTAACAAACACTTCCTTATAGAATTTCTATCTTATCATCATATTTCAGAGATGCGCCACGATTATGGAAAGACACATCCACTATTGCTGGCGTGAACAGTGTTGTGGAAGCATGGTTAATTACCCTGGAAAAGCAAGGATGTCATCATTTAATGACGGGCGATCCATTGGCAGTACAACAAGCAATTGTTTTGAGTCTTGGCAGTCTACGATTTAGCAATCAGCATCTTGAGTTCAATACTGATCCGCAGTATCTTCATCGAGATTATTTATTCAGGTATTATTACACTAGATGCTTGCTAGAAACAAAAAGATATTAATCATACAGAAAAAAAGTAAATTGAGAACTTTGAATTAATTTTTTACCTGTTTTATTATTTATATAAATATAAACTACGTTATTTAAATGTTTTGACTTCTTTCTGATTTTAGGAGGATTAGTTACGGCAATGTAACTCATTTAAATATATCAGTAACAGTTGGTGAAGACAATCGTGCAGTTTTGGGAGTGGCTTTGGACAAAAGTGATAGTGTATAT
Organism: Augochlorella aurata; assembly: GCA_028455555.1. NCBI lineage: Eukaryota > Metazoa > Arthropoda > Insecta > Hymenoptera > Halictidae > Augochlorella > Augochlorella aurata. The sequence continues at coordinate 2,061,302 of CM052156.1, read as the reverse complement.
TTCGGCTGCGATGCAGGCTGTTTAGATGCGCCGGTTTCATTAAGTCAGTCGTATACAAACTTTCCTGTAAAATTAACAAAGCCATTCACTTCTATACTATACATAACGTCTGATCATCAACATATGCAAGACCTGCGAAATGCATTGCATGTCCATGCAGTAGACGATGGTTAGTATGAAAATCAGTTGTTTTATTTATGGAAGCTACATAATGTCGTCTTTTTTATAGCTCCAGCACATGATCATGTTGTGATGGCTTTGCACAAACATGGACATCAACTTGGTGGGCTACCAACACTTTTTTGGATCAGTATATGTTTCCTTATAATTATATTTCACTTGTTCCTTTGTAAACTTATTGTTAATGAGTATTATGGTCACCAAGATAAACAGAAAGTCAGATACAGTAAACTCTGATTACTGTATCTAGCTACTTTATTGTGCATATGTATATATTTGTCATATATAATCATACTTAAATAGTAAATAAGCTTTATAAAAATTTTCTTCTGGACTATTTTATTGTACTTGACGATCATTTGTCGGGTCACATCAGGCATTTCTGTTGAGTCGATTATTTGCAGTACAATTCATTAAATTCATAATCGTAAGCCACTGAAAAGGCAATTGAATAGTAGTCGCATATTTATCAAATAATTTATTAATCATTTCTTCATAATGGTGTCACAACGTCATGCATAGCATATCGCCATGTCCATGCCCTAGCGATTTCGTCAAATCTTTCACGATCATTCAAATACATTTCACCCAGTTCTGGTTCCATGCAAACCTATATATTGCAATTTTTATTATTAATAGTTCTTTATGAAAAACACAATAATTTAGCGCATATAATATACCTGACAATATGGGTCCGTAAGCAAACTCTGCACACTGATTATAACTTTTGATATTGTCAATGCCAAGGACCAATTATGGTGAATTGAATCTATACCAACATCACCATGCCTAGATACATTCGGATGAAGTATTTTTGTAAGAAATCGTACTATCGGCGGATACAAAGGATAACTGCAAAAATTTAAAATATGTATCAGAAAAGGCATGACATGGTATTCTATTTTATAAACATTTGTTTAGGTACCTCCATGGTACTTGCAAATAAAGATAAAACAAGCCTCCTTCGTAGGGACTTCCAACAGGTCCAGTTATAGTAGCCTGCCATTGACAGTACATTTGATCCAAAGGCGTAGCTTGGATGCCTTGAGGAGGATCTACTCTTAAATTCTTAAGTTCGCTATTTAACCTTTTCCTCCTCCATGAATTCTCTTCCATTCTTAATTGTCGTGATCTTAAACATATTTGGGCCAAACACGTTCTACAAGGTGCAGAGGAAGCTAGGAAATCATACACTTTATACCAATTTTTAACTGATCCAATGGGTTTATATAATGGCCACCGTAATTTAACATTTTGTTGCCACTGTTGGGGTGTTATATGCGTCGATAACAACCCGTACCATCTACGACAAACATTTGCAGCTGACCAGAGACTAACGTCATCCAAATGCGAGAAAATGAATAACAACACCTCCGGCGGCAACCGTTCTACCAGTCCCGGTTCGTTAATGGGTTCATGCTCGATGTGTCTATGATTTGTTAACATCACTAGTCGTTCAGATAAGTTGTGTGATCGTGATGGCTCTCCGATATTATCCTGTACTTTGTAATTCCATTGGTAGTGTTGATAATTTTCTAATTCTTGTGCTTGCGACGCTGTGTTATGCAGCTCTTCCTCTACCGCATTTTGGAAATTCACAGTCAGTACTTTGTCATTGTGATTTTGCAAATGTGTATCGTCGTTCCCGTTAGCTCTGTCCCGCATCTTATTAGAATGTTCATCATGAAAGTGGCGCGCATTTTGTGACAAACCAGCCACACCCTTAGAAGTACCACTGTTTATGTTACAAGAAACTCTCTGACAATTTTGTAGAGCTGAAATACTTTTGTTTTGCAAGTGAATATGTGAAGATATATGAGAATTAGGATTAGAAACATTTGATATGTTTGATAGATTTGAAATTGGATTTTGTGGCGAATTTTGTTGTTGCTGACTGGCTCTTCTCTCATGATTATAATATAATTCAGTTGGCTCATCGTTTCCTGAATCTTCGTCATCTGTTTTCTAGAACATTTGAAAGAAATTATTTATTGTCTACATATGTGAAATATAATAAATTGAAACAAACTAGATATTTGTTATTTGAACAATAACAAATAAACATACTTCACTGAAGATAGGGACTGGTAGAAAACCAATATCATTAGGGAATAAAAACGCATGACAAGTTGGGCAAACAGGTTCTCCAGAACATGGCCCATAATATCCATTACAGAAACAACAAGCTGCTGTCTGAAATAATAACTGTATTAGTTAAATTATCAACATAGTATGTAGTCTTCAACACTTCAACATTTATGATTTGAAGAACACAATGAAAGAAATCTTTATGATAGAAATTATAATCATCATATGACTGATCAAATTATGGGAACTTACCGAAAAAAGAAATTCAGGACAAGGGACGTATTCGACGGATTCGAGAAACTCGTCCTCTACATTTAAATTCACGTTGCAAGCACTAATTTGATGTACTTTTTCTCCGCTGATGTACGAAGAACCACCGACGACTTTGTCCCCAGCCATTTTATTATAACAATTGTTATGCTCTGTTACCAAGGACGCAGTAAATTATCCGATAAAGATATACACTCACGATATATTATACTCATTATTTATAATTCGGGATCTATTTTGATCCGGATGGTTAACATTCAAGGCATAAACATGAGCTGTAACAATCGTTCTTGAACTATGATAACAGAACTCAATGTATGTACTACGACAGCGAGAAAAAAGCTTTTCTACTCTAGGTCAAATAATAGAAAATTGTGATAATATGATTTGTATGTTCTATCAATCGAATATGTATCAACACTGGGGACTTTAAAGCTTAAAAGCCTGCTGCAAAATTGAACACCGTGTACATGTTTTTCAGTTCTTTCTATGTATATAAGTACACATCGTACACATATGTTGTAGTCCACTTGCTATTCATTCACATTGTATTGTAGATTGTAGACAGCCCGTCACACAACAATGGTGGCTTAGTGTATCACGTGATCACCCTCTCATTAGACCATTTCATTGTAAGCAGGAGCGTGTCTATTTGCAAAAATATCCACAAACAGAATTCATTTAGAATAACTGATTGTTCCTTCAAATAAAAATTGCGTAACAACTCTTGCCATTAATGATTCACAATTACAATTGAAATATTTAATTATGTATATTATGATTAATTCATAAAAATTATCGTACATATCGTGCTCATGATGTTGCGCACGTTCCTGCAAAAATCACGTGGTTCTGTTATGACGGGTCAATTCTTAAAGCGAATGAGCAACAAATGAGTAATACAAACTACAATTACATTTTTTATTCACTCTCTTAACTTTGCATCGTCTGTCATAGAAGTTTGTCTATTTAATGGTTTTTGCACCATTGTGTGAATTTGTCATTTTATTACGTTATAAATGTTAATAAACTTGCGAATCATAAATTAGTAACAACTTAAAGGATCACTTATGATTGGTTGAATGTTTTGATTGGTCGGACACTCGACTTTTGTCATGTGACCGTTCCCTATTTATGTTAATATCAGTAATATTGTCTCGAAAATTTTGTGGCAAAACAATAACAAACTGTGTTTTGTGATTGGTTTTTACAGATATTTGGTGCTCAGCCAAAGAAAGTGACTCACTAGTGCATCAGAACGTTTGCTTCTTCACTATAATGTGTTCTTTCGCTTGAACGAAAAATCTTGGGATTTTTTTTCAAGATTAATTTGAGAAAATTTCATCCGAAGCAATGTCGTCGCCTAGGAAAAATATTTGCTGACGAAAGTCATGGTCATCTCGTGTGCGGGTATTGAGTGTACTATGTAAGCGCGTGGATACACAATTTTTGTTATTAATTTCTACCAACAAGAACTATGCGAACAAATCGACCGTGATCGCACGTTTTGTTATTTACTTCACTTTCACTTTAAATCGAATTGTTTCGCACGACTTTACTTGCGTGCAGCAAGTTTGTATGGTTGCATACAATTGATTACTGTTTGGAACTTTGCAATCGATCGTTCGATACTTGATTGATTGGCTAATAAAAAACTCAATAATTGGTAAGTTTCTATCAAATTCTGAATTATCTAAGCTATGTTTGAAAGTAGAAAATTTTAATCTGATCGATTTTAAGATTTTATTACAAATGGGAGAGTCTGGATATACAGAGATATTTCCAGAGATTAAACCCAGTCCAATGGATGGTATAATAAAGCAAGAACCCAATCAAGAAATGGGTTCGTCCTCTGCATCGGTACCAATACCGGGTGGACATAGGAGCGGCAGAGGTGTATATGATCAATTCTCTCCATCTCCACTAACCATACCATCTGCTTGGCCTAACAGACCAGATCTTATAGAATCTCCATTTAAAATGGATTCTGATCAACTAGATGTATCTTTTAAAATGGAGGATGACGATATATTTCAAGTTGACAAAGCAGACCTTATTCAAGGACCTACCCTTGCTGAATTAAATGCAAATGATGAAACACTTCTAGGCGATTTAAATTTTGATGATCTGCTTTTACCAGAAGAAAGGATTCAACCCTTTAAAGTAGATGTTAATGTCACACAATCGGTTGCTCCACTGTTCAATGACAACAATGGTGGTTTTGCACCAAGCAGTTTCCCACAATCTGGATCAACATATCGCAATATTTGTCCTGCTTACATGAACACACATGGATTTAATCTGAATATAAATGTTGGTGATAATTTGGAAACAATTAGTCCTAATGCATTTCCAAGTCCAGGAACCAGTAATGTCGCAGGTTTATTGCATAACAATATTAAATAGCTCTTAATTATTTTTTTTTATTTATATTAGTCCAAGAAAATTAATAATTGAAATTAAGATAATATTTTAATATTAATAACTGATAGTACTATTTTTGTTTAAAGGTAGTTCAACAGCTAGTTCATCTACATCTCCACATCCTATGAATAGGCCTAGTGGTCAATCAGCGCTTCATGATCTGTTAATGAGGCGAGGCGAAAACTCTTTTGATAATTCCACATGTGGACAGATAGACATTGGTTGTACAACAAACAATAAACCCAAGGTTTCCAGTTTGTCGATGTCAGCTCCAACTCGAACAATGGGATTCGAACAAATTTGGACTCGCAGAGAACCGCGTCCACACTTATTAAGTACTAGTAGTCTAACCGGTAGCGGCGTCATTGAGGCAGGTTCAACAAGTAGTTTGAGTACTGGGGAAGCACTCAGTCCAGACCCGTGTTACCGTGTTGATCACCTTAGTCACGATGAAGGTTATGAAGATAGCGACGATGATAGTGATCACTATGATGATTACAGCAGCGATAACGGTATTTTATCAGTCACAAGTATTACAATTGTTTTTATAACGTTTGTTAGTCTAGCATTACGTAGTATCATACATTTGTAGATACAGGTGGCAGCGATGGTGAAGATCAAAGTACTGGAAGTAGAATAGGAAGTGGGAGTGTCGACTCGAATCGGGAGAGTAAACACAGTAAAAAAGAACGATACTTTTGGCAGTATAATGTACAGGCAAAGGGACCAAAGGGACAGAGACTTGTAGCAAGAACGCGATTAGAAGATCCACATATTCTGAACGAAGCCACCGATCCTGTTTTCAGTCCACATTGTGCGCTCCGTGGTATTAAGCACAGTGGGAAAGCACGGAAAGGAGATGGGAACGATCTGACTCCTAATCCTCGAAAATTGTACAGCATTGGTCGTGAATTAGATAAACTATCCCGTGTTATAAATGACATGACGCCAGTTTCGGAATTACCATTCACGGCAAGGCCAAAAACACGTAAAGAGAAAAATAAACTCGCTTCCCGGGCGTGTCGTCTGAAGAAGAAAGCTCAACACGAAGCGAATAAAATCAAACTACATGGTCTTGAACAAGAACACAGTTTAGTATCCACAGTTAGACACTGTTCGATTATTTACTGTTCTTTTCACCGGAAACGAATTGTAGCAAATTTCTAATTACTATTGCAGAGCGACTGATTCACGGCATATCCCAAGCGAAGCAAACACTTGCTGCGAAACTAGCGGAATCTAATCCTGAAAATCAAGAAGAATTAACACGTCAGATGGAAAAATGCTGTAAACTTGCTACGAGTTAGTATTGACGATTTCTATTTTTATACCAACAACCAAATATTATGTTTTTGTTTAATACAGCACAATCCAGGGGAAGTGCTACTGTAATTGTCTTGAATGTCTATATTTGGTAAACATTAAACTAAGTATTTTCTTTAGGAAAAAAAATTATTTTTTAAATATTTTGAGTGAAAATTATAGATGTATGCATTCTTAGATCACATTTATGTGTTACAGAAGTACGAATTGCAAATCATTCAACCGAATTTGTCAACAAAGTATTGGATAAAGTTCGTGCTGGCGTTCCTGATGGCGGCATCGATGACTTTTAATATGCCTGGATTATTTGTTAGAAATTATGCCATTTAATTGTATTGATGCGAAATTGCATAGAAGAAGCGAATCCACTTTGGTTAACAATTTGCGCCAAGTCGGAAATCAAAAGTGACTGTTGCTTTTGGCACAGAAATCAGGAACCGAACAATTGTAAAGACGGTTTAAGTTGCTTTATGGAAAAATCATTAGCAATCAATAGATAATTATTATCATCAGTATGCTAGGTTAAGTGAAGTTGCAGATATTCTTATAGTTTATTTTTATTGTTAATATTAAGTAATATATTTCAGGTTGCTCATTTTTATACAAACAAAATCGTACGCATTATTGAATCACCGGTTCCTGACTTCATTTGTGATAAATAATTTCATTTATTACTTTTGTTGCCATCATAAACTTGTAAATCTCTTTCTCTCTCTCTCTCTCTCTCTCTCTCTCTTTCTCATAAATATATATATATATATATATATATATATATATATATATATATATATATATTTGTATGTGCAGAGATATATATATACATATTTGACAGAGCTTCTATGCATTGCTTCAAATTGAACGTTACAAAATGTATCATTGATTGATTTTCTGTCTCGTTGAGGCATTGCATTCCTATTTCCCGTTTCTCTGCCTTATTTCTTTCTTTATCTTGTACATAATTTTTATATTTGCGCGTGTTTGTGTACTTGTGTGTGTATATGTACATATAACGTTAAAAAAAATGCTCCAAATTTCGCAATATTATTCTACATGCTATGCGATTACATAAATACAAACGATTGCAGTATAAAATACGAAAATGCGATGGGTATCGTACGCATTAATTTCTCTATTAAAACATATTTAAAAATTCCAACGAGTAATCAATTATATAATAATGGAGAATTACATTTTGTGTATACTTCTTAATTGAAAATTTCATATAGCTGAACGAACAAGTGTTTAGAGTTTAATACCAATATCTTGATAAAAGTGATTATTATCATGAGAAAAGTAGTGTCTCTATGTGCATCGATGGAAATTGAAGATTTCCATTTTATGGATATGTAGAAAAGAGTTGCGAAGTTGTGAGCATTGTTATTTTCTATTCGAAGAAGTCGAATCTACGAATTATGTTTTACCATATAACTTGTTTGTTATACAAAGTACTTGCTACGTTCGAAATTAATTTTATATTATTATTTTTATCTTGTGAATAGCATCATTTGATGCTAACATTTTTAGTAGGCGATACATAAATGCATAGAATCAACAATCCAGTGTTTGGAACTTTATAAATCGTGAATTTAAATAATATGCAATCTGGAACAGCTACTGTATAGAATACAATTTGACAGTGATATAATCGGTATAAGATGAGTAATTCTATATTAAAGGGTTATTTGCTTTAAGTTATTTGTAAATATTGTTTGAGATTTAGATTTAAATATATGATTTTTTATGTTAACAGGTTCAGGCATTTTTCTTCCATGTGTCACCGATAGTTTCACAAAGTTTTGAAAATTGAAGATAATTGCCACTTATTGAAAGTTTCTATAATTGTATAAACGAATTCTATATATATATATATATATATATAATTTCTACTACTTAATTACTACTGTCTTTATAGGTTCTGGTGACTTATGTATATAAATATTTGATACAACGTATTGTATACTACATATTTCAAAAGAATATCATTCGAAATTCATACTTCAGCGGTTTTATATAGTTCAACATGTACAGTAATTAAAATATTTGCAAGAATGCATGTGAATAATTTTTTTGTTAGTACTTGGTGTAGAACCTTTTTTTAAAAAACACAATTGACAGAATTGTCAATTTTCAGTCTATCTTGCGTTATTACAGATTGTCATTGTAATTTATCTTAAATACTCTGATTAGCATTGAGATTACCAACTCTTAAAATTAATTTTACTACAGATACATATTTGTAAGATTTTTGTATCACTTAACTGAAATGTATATTTTTATTCGTAACTGTAACATGATGTGATACTGTAATTATTGAAGTATATTCAAGGAAACTAATAATTACGCTGTACGTGTGAAAGCATCATGCTACCTTCATATCTTTAATGTTTTCGTGTTGCAAATTATCTCAAGTGAACTCATAAAGTGTACACCCTCGAAATTGATTGAGAATGAATGGTTGTGTTTAAGTACTCTTACTAGATACTTGAAATATTTTCAATGTTTAAAATTAAATATTTTATCTCCAAAATAATTGGTTGCGGGTATTAAAGAATTTGGATGTTCATAATCTTTTAAATATTACAAAATTATATAATTACTGTTGTCAATATATATTAATTGTTAAAATTTTGCATAATGAATGAATATTGGATTTTGACTATTCAGGAGCAAATAGCAACTTAAGTTGTAAGGGACTTAATTTTGAGAAAACAATGTTACAAAAAATTGATACAATTGTTGAAAACTTTGGTCATTGTTAGTACGTTAACTGGCAGCAAAAATATCAGAATTCGTTCAATAAGAATAAGGGCAATATACAACGAATAAAAGAATTTATTGAAAGGGAAGGGAGTTCGGGGAAAGCGCTCTCGTGAATATCTGGTTAATTATATCTACCTCAATGCAAATATTATACCTAAGCATAATATTGAAATATATTTATTTTAATATAAATGATATATTAGGTATATCCTGTGTACACACATACGTGTGATGTCTTCTCTAAATATAAAATAATGCGAAAAGGAAGGAAATAGATCTGGTTAACGCTTACTTCACTTTATCAGAGCATTCCTTTCCTGTATACGATAAAAATGTAAAATATGTATTTTGAACTGATATTTTTTCTATAATTACTATATCCGTAAATTTTATCACATAAGGTGTAAGATAAGCAAGAAATAAAACTATTCGTTATCTTAATTTAAATAATTGTTCTTCTTTTTGCAAATGAATTGGTCAAAGAGGTATAAAATTCTCATTGTCTCCATCAAAATTTTGTTATTCTTAGCTTCGATTTAATTTTCTTGATAAATTCAAGATAATCTTAGGAGCAAAACAACTGTATATAAAAATCAATCATTCACAGAAGAATGTGAGCTAAATCTTTTGTTAAAAAGGACAAAGTAGAGGCTAGTAATGAATCAATTTGAGATATCATGCAACAAGATCTCTTCAAACGTAAGAATCAATTGCGAGAATAGAAATACTAACGATTTCGAATATCGTATAAGTATAGTGTAATTTATTAAACAAAATTTCATAAAAATTTATAAAGAACATAGTAATCAGTGTTTGACTTTCTTTTTTAACATAGCTTTCCGCTTTTTCTCTAAAGCTTCCATACGCATATCCTCTAAATCCTCCATAATACCTGAAAGCAAATGTTATTAGTTATTAAATTAGGCAGGTGAAAATAACATAAAGTTTATAAACCAACGAATCGATATCATTACCTATTTTAGTAGATACATATTCCTCTTTAAGTTGTTGTGCGAAACTACTTTCCATAGCCCCGTCCTCTTCCTCGTAGTTTATGTCCCTGTATTTACTTTTATCATAGCCAAATATTTGGCTTATGTATTTACTGTAATCCTCCGTGTGTTCTTCTACTTCGTCATCTATGAAATCATCCAGTTCTGAATCATATTCCTCTTCGTCATCATCATCTTGTATACGTCCTGTAAGATAAGAAAGAATTAAGAGTCTGTAATATTAAATAGGTACATATCGAACAAAATGATTCTCACGTTTGTGCACAGCTAATCCTCTCTTGTGATCTCTTGAAGGAATATTTTGTTTAGGTCTGACCGGTCTTAAGTCTGTCGGAGGAAACTGTTTGATTTTGTCATTGAGTACTTGAGTTATACGAGGCTTCATCGCGTTTACGGTTGTTTCTTTTTGCTTCATGCTTGTTGATGGCAGCTGTTTTTCCGGAACTTTCGGTTTCGTAGTCGGCTTGTCCGGTTTTACATTCTTTACCTCCTCGGCCTTACTCTTGCTCAACCTCAACTTCTTTTTTTCCTCCTCGATGGCTTGTCGCATTTCTTCCAATTTTTTCTTCTCGGACTCCAATTTCTTTCGCTCTTCCAAAAGTATGTCCCTCTCTGATATCTTTGAGTTGTTCGTTTTATTCAAGCTAGACTTGTTTTCGACAATCTTTTTCGAAACTGTAGGTTGTGTCGCGTTTGATGTTTTCGTGAGTGCTTTACTTAAAAACGGAGATTCAGTTACCTTAGGTATTTTATTCGATTGTTTCGCAGTGCTATTAGACTCTTGTGGTTTGCTCAATTTATTAGTTGTGGCAGTGGTTCCCTCTTTGCTGTTTGAAGAGCCCTGTTTGCTTCGTTGTTCCTTTTTCTCTCGCCACTCCTTCTCCTTCGCGTACTCTTTCATCTGTTTCTTGGTCATTAATCTTTCTGGCTCTTCGACTTTCGCTTTCACCTCGATCACGATTGGCTCATGCTGTTTCTTCTCTGCAATTTTAAGCAATTCATTGAAATCCATCGGAGGAGGCATCGGTTTCTTCTTGGGCTTCAACTTCTCATCCTTCTCCTTCTTCTCATCTTTTTCCTTCTTCTCTTCAAGTGGTTGCAGAAACTTCTCTATTTTTTCTATTTTTTCTTCAGGTTCCGCCTCAGTGTCCTTTGCAGATTTTCGTTTGCGTCGGTGTCCTAATGCCTCCTCTACCTCTTGCTGTTTCAAAGCTTGTTTCACTCTGTCCTGAAATCAAAGACATTTTCATCATCACTTCCATGCTATGTTGCACGTAGAAAGAATTTAGAATACCCTATACTGCTTCTCACCTTCGTAGAGGCGATATCTTTTACAGTTCTTTTCCGACTCTCACTGAACATAGGTTTCTGGGGAGGTGCATTATTGTACTTGTTCATTAATTGGTTATAAAATGCAGAGGCTTCTTGTGACACGTAACCATAATCATCCTCGTCCGGTTGAGATGGACCTAGAAAAAAAAGAGAAAATTGATTTAGGACCTTACATATGGAACATTACATTTAGTACTATACTCTCACTATTTTGAACACACAATAATAAATAAATTCAAATGTGTTCTTGCTTTCGTTTTTAAAAATTACATTCTTTTGTAAGACTGTATAAGCGGTATATTTGATACATTTATCAACCACTTTTTATGCATAAGAAAGTTTAATTAAAGGGTGGTTTGTTAAGAAGATGTAAAAAAGAAGATCGTTTTTTTTTACAAACTTAAAAACTAAAAAAAAATATTTTCTTGTAAATCGTTGCGTGATATTCAACCTGCCTATCTGTTGGAGACTATTGCTACATATGAATGCTAAAGCACTGTATCTGTGAAATCCCTTTTAATTATACTATTTTTAATTTTAGAATTATTATTTCCACAACAACTAAAGTGTTCATACAATAAGATGTAGAAATAAAAAGAGTTATGTATCCCATGTTATTAATTATATTCAAATAGATATCAGTAGCAGTAACAATTCTTATACTTATGCTCCTTCTTATACTCCTATATACTTGTTGCTACAATTATCTTTATAGGTATGTAATTCACAAACATATATATTTGAGTATAATTAAAAATGTAGAGAATCAACGCCTTTTATTTCAACATTAGCTACCCAAACACCAGCATTCTTTCCTTGAGGAAAGCTTGTTACCTTTCCCATCATCATCATCATCATCATCATCATCATGTCCTGCCGATTTTCGCGAGATTTTTTCTTGACATTCTGTCCCCTCATCATTCAAAAAGAATACAATTCCTTCGTAGCCCTGTAATAGAGAACTTGTATTCGAGAGTTATTCTGTTCATTGTACTCCAAGAAGAGAATTAATGGCTAAACTTTTCATGCTGTTTATTCTTTTGATAATGTCTTTCCTATCTTTCTTCGGAGACTTTCAATTCCTGAGAGGACTCGCTAGCTTAGACCATGTACTGCAACGGTTCGGAACACAATGGAACATTAGTTATATTAATTAAGAAATTCAAGTAGTCACAACACTGTTTAATGAATTTCTAATATCCAAAAGAAGTTAGAGATAGGAATAGAGTCAAAACTTTTTGAACAGCATTATTAGTTGAGAGAAAAGGAAATGATACTATTTTGCTTACAGAAAGAATGCTGATATATGGGTAACCATTCCTATTTAATCTACTTAAAGGTAGAAACTTTTATTCCTGAATGACCTCTTACTATGTGCACTGTACCCGAAATAATTTGTTCCATGATAATAATCAATCTAGAGTTTATACTCCAGACTGCTTGCTCTAGAACTAGATTTACTCTGACCTTAAATTTTTGGAATCCTCTGCCATGTAAATCCATAAAATCCCACTACCCTGTCGAACCATGGAAAAGCAAGAAGGCATTGTGTTGACTGTACATATTCATACTCAATTACCTGTGGGCAAAAATACTGCCCATTATGAATAGAGATTGATACTTCTAAATACTCACTAATGAGAATATCATTAACCACATATACCACTCTATTAATGTCCTTAAGCAATCAAGACTGTGCTCACCATTAATATATTTGTTAACTAACGAATTTGTAAACAGCAAGTACATTATATGCAGTATAGTAACAAAAAATAATAGATATCTTTGCTAATCCATGAAACAACAAATACAGAACCTTGTACTTCACATATCCTGGGAAGGTTTTTATGTAGATATAAGTAGCACCAACATGATAAATTCATAACAGTATACAAGAATACTATATACATATTAAAAGTAATTCTTATATTTATGAAGGTAAATTTTAATTTTATCATTCAAACTTATACTGCTTACAAAAGTTTTATTCTATATTACTTGGAATTTATAAATGATAGAACTTTGATTCTGCCACCAATGTGTTAAAAGTATAAAAAAAGTATACATTGTGAGACATACCTGCCATTGTAACCGCTGTATTCTCGTTATCAATTGCATCTTCTATCGCGGACTTATTTGCTGCCTTACACACTTTTAAGTGTTTATTTATCCGACTTTGAGCTTTATGATCCCGTAATGCTAACAAATTCTGCAATTAGGAAATAATGATTAGAATAACAAAATTCTATACTTGGACACAAAATAGATTTATGCAAAATATAATAAGCCTGAATTATACAGTACCTCTTTCTTTTTTTTCTCCTCTTCAACTTTTCGTTTCTCTTCTTCTTCTTTACGAGCTAAAAATTTTCTGATATTGTCTGAGAGAGCCTTAGCCTGTTTAGTTGGCCTTTTCGGAGGTGCAAATTTGGTTTGATAACACGCGATCGGCTAAAAAATATAAAAACGGGGTCAGTAAAAATGTCAGATTTCTAAAACATGTAGAAAATTTCAAATAAGAAAGATATAAGTATGTCAACAAAATTACCTGCTTGGCATTCTCATTTTTCTGTGCCACACTCAACAAAGTGCCAAAATCCATTTTGACGAATCGACGAGAAATACAGTAAATGTAAATATCACGATGTGCTTCTTAAATTCACATGCTTGCTTCGCATTTTATAGTTCAATGTCAGCTGTTTGAAAACGAGTCGTTAAACATTCGTGCGCTTTCAACATTAAATATTTAACAACTATATGTATATCGAAAATATCATATAAATACTTCTTAAGACATTTGCTACAAAAGTAGGTCTTTGAGTGAACAAGAAAAGTCAAGATGAGCAGCAGTACAGTAACGCCCTCTCATCGCGAGCGATTTTTATCTCTTCTTTCCGAGCGTTTCTATCCCCACTATTTTTATGCGCATCCAGCTCCGCGCAGTTGGTTTAGAAAGAGAACGGTAGATGATCAAGAGAGACAGAACAAAACCAGCGAGTTGTATGTGTGAATGTCCACACGGACGATATCTAGAACTACATTGGTAGTGACTCTCAGTGTGACTCTCTTGCTCACTCGCCATTTTCTCTCTTTGTTTAAAACTGCGAGGGCAGCACTACTTAGCTGTAAAGCTTCAACCAATCAGAGAAAAGCAGTTTCTGTGCCTATTTTCTAATTTCTGAGTGCTTTGTCCCCGACAGGGCTCAGTATGCAAAAACATTACCCTATAGCAAAATACATAGTGTGAAATTGTAGTATGTGGTGCCACCGACAGATAGCCAGTGTGACGTTTCAAATAAACGTCAGCATGTTCAATGTTGCGGGAACGCTTTTATTTAAATCTTCAAGACAAAATTACAATTGGGCACATCAGAAATTATAGCTTCATATGACAAGGTTAGAAAGTTATTTACGATTGTTTCTTTGGTTAATAACTTATAAAACTTATTTAATTGAAATTATACAATATAAAGTTGATTTGTTTAGTAACATTGAATTCTTTTTTTATTACCTTAAAAATCTCAGTTTCGTTTACAGTTTACCTGTTGTACAATAATTACAATCGATCATCTATTATATGATAGTAATAATAAACGTTCCAATATTAAATTTCTATCTGAATCTAAATTACCAATACATGTTTTGAATAATTCTGAGATGTTGAATAAGCTATCGATATTACCATATAGTGCAAGTATAAAAATATATCGCCATATTACAGGTTCTATATCAGTGGTGAAATGAAGTAACAATAAAAATAAATTACGTACTTTACTCCAATCTCGTTTGAGAACATGAGATTTTAATTCTAAAAGGATTGTATGCTTTGAAAAACCCATGGTATGCTGTCTTTCCTGTGTGTTATATTGATGTATGACTTTACAGTGCGAATTAATTTTTCTTAACTTCTCTTCTTCGTCCATCTCTGGTTGCCACTTCTCTTTGTTCTTCTTATTTAATCGAAGAAATTCGATCGCTTGATTCTTAAAATAAATTGAATGCCGTGTTAACACACGTAGCGAATAACGTAAGTAAAACTCATGTTACATACCACATTATTTTTATTAATTTTTCTCATCTTAATGTTCGGAGATTTATGAAAATTTTATTTTACTACTACCAACTTTCAACTCAACAAACTAATTACAGTTTGTGTTCCTAGAAAAATTCTGAATTATTATTTGACAAAATGAAGACTTATTTTTATAATGTTACTAACCTCAAAGTTGAATGCGTGGACATAAAGATATTCTGAAATATATTATTTATAGGATCAATTCATACGCACGACTTTTTTCATGCAATTCTATAAGAAATTCTTCAATATCGACAATTATTTTCATGGGTATAACTAATTATCGATTAAAAACCTTAAAAGGATATAAAGAGTAAGGAAGAAAACAATCATACCACAGAAGCGAAACTCCCGCGTTTTTTCAAAACCATAGAATACGATAGATATGTGTAGGGAAGTTGGCATCGGAACATTGCGATGCAATGTATCGATATAATAAGAAATTTAAAAGGCGATAATATTTCTAACATAATATATGTATATATATTTTAGAGGATTAGCTTGAAAAATACATATACAACTTCAAAATCTTAATTTTATTTAACAAATTATTTTTATCGTGTCATACATACAATTAATATTGAATGTACGTGTAACTATATCATATGGTCCAAATACAGTCAATGTATGTACATATTGTAAAACATTGCAGCTATATTCAAGAAGCACTATTACTGTACGTATGCGCATTGGAAATTTGGTCTCTCAAACTTTGCAATCAAAGTTCAAGATTGAGAATACGAATGTACATATTACACTTATATGCATTGTATTAAAATTTAGTTTCCGTGTTCGGGCCGAATTTTACATTTATTAGACTGCGATTGGACCGTGTTACATTCGATTCGACCTATTGCACTCTGAATCTGCATAAATCAAAATATGATATTTACGTGAAAGTTGCTGAGTTGATATTCGAAAGTATTTAAAAAGAACTATTAATATGTGTACTTCGGTTAAAAATAAGGTAACTTAAGATTTTTATCATTCGTGTTTGCAGAATGAAGTGAGATATGTCGATAAGAAAGATAAGATAAGATTTTCGATGAAATTACTTCTAACGTTCTCATTAACACAATGATTTAACTACACATTATTTTACAGGAAAATGATGATACGTGTAAAGATGTATTGGAAATGTCGAGAAAGGTATCACTGGACTGTTTGAAATGGATATTTGTTCAGGTGCATATGATATT
Organism: Augochlorella aurata; assembly: GCA_028455555.1. NCBI lineage: Eukaryota > Metazoa > Arthropoda > Insecta > Hymenoptera > Halictidae > Augochlorella > Augochlorella aurata. Next base: position 2,044,638 of record CM052156.1, on the reverse strand, counting down.
CGATTTTTTAGTGGATATACTTTTTGGATTTTACTATGATAGTAAAGCACAAAAAGTGCCACCAGTAAAAAATGATTTACTGTTACTAAGTGCTACGGAATTAGCTGATAGAATCAGGTACCTAATGAAACTCAGTATCCTAATCTACCTAGTAGGAAAAGTTAATGAAACTACAGTTTACATAATATTACCTCAGGACAAAAAAAGTGACATCCTTGGAAGTTGTCACAGCATTTATAGAAAGAGCAAAAGAAGTCAACGGATTAATAAATGCTGTTGTGGAAGACAGATATTCTGATGCTTTGGAAGAAGCTAAAGAAGTAGACAGACTATTAGAGAAATCTCAGAATGTTGATGAAATAAAGAAAGAGAAACCTTTCTTAGGTGTTCCATTTACTACAAAAGAAAGCAATGAAGCCAAAGGTAATTTTATATTGTGATGTTTCCAATATTACAAGAATATCTTTTAGTGGATTATAATGATTATTTTTAGTATAATGTGTGATAATTGTAATATACTTCATATAATTCAGGTATGCTTCATACAATGTGTATAACAACTAGGCGCGATTATCGCTCCCCAGAAGATTCAACAGTAGTAAACTTAGTAAAAAAGGCAGGTGGAATTTTGATAGCGAAAACAAATGTTCCTGAGCTGAATTTATGGACAGAATCGAGAAATAATTTATATGGACAAACTTGCAATCCCTATAATACTACCAGGAATGTTGGAGGAAGTAGTGGTGGAGAAGCAGCATTAACTGCTGCTTGTGGAACTGCGATATCTATTGGTAGTGACATTGGTGGTTCCACTAGAATGCCAGCATTTTTTAATGGAGTTTTTGGATTCAAACCAACTGAAGGTATCGATATTTTTTAAACTTTCATTCTCTATGAATCTATATGGAGTACTTATATGAATATTTGCAGGTTTGACACCATTAAAAGGTGTTGGACTCAGAAAAGTGGATTATTCTAATTCAATGGCAGAAGCAGGCCCAATTTGTAAAAAGGCAGAAGATTTAGCACCTTTCCTAAAGGTTTTAATTGGGAAGAAAGTATCTCTTTTACAGCTTGATGCACCGGTAGACATGAAAAAGTTGAAAATTTTTTATCAAGAAAGTTCAGGTGATTTAAGAGCAAGTAAAGTAGACTCTGAAATGAAGACTGCCCTTTTGAAAGCTGTATATCGCCTTAAGGAAGTTACTGGCTCTGCAACAAAAGTGAATGTCATATGATTAAGTAGATAGACCTTTACAGTTTTTTTAATTACATTGTATCAATCTGATTTTTAATCAATTACAGATTAGAATACCCGGTTCTGAATATAGTTATCGCTTGTGGAGATTTTGGATGTCTGAAGAAAACTTAGATTTCAAATTGAGTATAACGAATGGACAGGTAACTTAGGAAAATATATTAGATATGCACTTATGCTTGACTATATTTGAAAATTATTTCTTTTAGTACCGTGCACGCGCAGTTTCAGAAATCTCTAAATTACTAACTGGAAAGTGTGAATTGACACTAGCAGCAATTATGAAATTGATAGATGAAGATTTATTACCAAAAGATAATCCTATATGGGCAAAGGTTGTAACTGCAAACATGAAGAAATTTTTGTTGGTAAGTATTCACAATTTGAATGTGTCGGTGTATCTAAATACATATATAAATGATGACTTTCATGTTTTATTCTAGGACAAGTTAGGAGATGATGGAGTTTTCATTTACCCATCTTCACCATTTCCAGCCAGCTATCATTACACCGCTTATTTGAGACCTTTTAATTTCGGATATTGGTGTCTCTTCAACGTTCTTAGACTACCAACCTGTCAAGTACCACTTGGATTAAGCAAAGATGGATTACCTGTTGGAGTACAGGTAAGACATTTACCTTCTTTAATTTTACAATACTAAGTAAAAGCTGTAAGTATAATATTAAAATTAATATTTAGGTTGTAGCTGCTCCATATAAGGATCATTTATGTTTGGCTGTGGCAAAAGAATTGGAGAAATCGTTTGGTGGTTGGGTACAGCCTGCTTAGACACGTAAAGTATGAACTTTTTGATTTATTTCCCTGTATTAAATATACATTGTAGTATCAGATGGGATAGGCATTATTATTAATAACATAACCATAATATTACTATTCAGAATTTTTAAATTTATTTTTTATACCAGTTAACAGTTGAAAGGAAACAGCTGTTAATTGTGTAGCCTTAAGGTGTAATTAACTTTTTTAATATAAATGAATCTTTAACAATTTACTTTTGATCTGCTAATAGAAAGGTGTCATAAATAAATCTTCATGAACTGTATATTATAATAGAAAACACGAGCACTTTATTAAAAATAAATACACCTTATCCTCATATTAAGACATAAACAGTTAATTCGCAGGAAAAAAATAATTGATTTTGTTATTTTCGATTATAGTTTTTATCTTTCGTTAAAAAAAATCGTACCTTCTGCTTTGCATTTTTATAAAGAAGTTAATTATTTTCATCAGATTTATTTGCCATTCTGTCGTAAAAAATCTGTAGGCACATTTTTAGGTAAAAATACCTAATGCTAGAATTGTAGAAAGTTAATTCTATGATAAAAAATTTTACTTAATATAACAAAAATTCCAATTTGTACATTAGTTTGCATGTAGAACACTTCTGTTAGGCGCTGTAAAAGAAATCTCGATTTATTTTTATAGTAAACTTGTTCTAATATGTAATAAAAAAAATTTTTTCTATTTCCACTTTGTTTCTCTTATAGAATTATTACTTGTTCCAATGTATTTGTGTAATAACATAAATTGAATAAGTAAACAAATATTGTAACTCCTACTTATTTCGACGCCTACACCACTTCCGCAGAATGATATAAAGTTCTATCGGACAGGTTTCTAAAGGATGTAGCAGCATGGCTACTTTTATGTCTCCATCAGAGAACTTATTTCGCAAGAATTGTGCTGCTTGTATTCTTTCTTTCACCAGTTCTCTTCTTACATCCTCATCCCACCCCCATGGGATCACCCAGGATCCCAACCCCAAGTAATCTTCTGGATCCGATGTTAATTCCGTTTTCGATCCCAATTCTGAATCCAATCTCGAAGCTGTATTAGAATTGGTGAATGACCGAGCTTGATAGGAACCTGGCGCCGAAGCATTACGTGTTAAGTGTGCGTGACACCAGTTCCTTTTATCTAAGACATCACGACTGTTGCGACATAAGGAAATATGAGAAAAAGTCAACCTTCTTTCGAGTAACGAAGCAAGCGAAGAAATAGCAAAAACTTACATTACACCGTCTCTGTAAGATAATTCATTACTGTAATGTTTAGTTAGAGGTCTGTGTTGCCATCTGGAAGATGCCGCGGCTGTTGATTGTAACGGCGTACCAGTCTGAGAAGCTTGTTGACGCTGCATCAGCTGACAGAGTCTAGGATCATAGACTGGATTCAAAGTTAACTGTCTCTCAAGCTGCCTATGTAAATTAGGATGTTCTACGTTCAATTTACTTTCTTGGTTAAACATTCCACTTGAACCTAGCAATCATCAATAATATATTAGATTATGGTTACAATAAAAATATGATAGGTTTAATAAAGATAAATAAAGATATTCGCAAGAGATTGTTACTTTGTGAATTTGTTGGTAATGCTTGAGTTCCGTGCGAGCCAGGAATTACTGGTTGTTCAACAGCAACATTTTCTGCGGATTTACTCTTTGTAACTGATGTTATCGGTTGGACACTACTAGTCACCGTCGATCTGCTTTTACAAAGTGGCTGATGAGTTTTAAGAGATCTACTGTTTGGTGAAGAAAGATTCGAAATGGAATTTCTCGCCTGAAGATGTTTTCGCACATGTTCTACCAGTTTTTCTGCGACCGTTTTCTGAGGGTGAGGACCCCTTTCCGGATGTTGAAATTTGCATTTATTTCCGTACGTGCACTTCTGTAAGAAACATTTAATTTTTCCCATTTAATACTATCCCTATCTAACTTAAAGATGTTATTATTTTCACGTACTTTCGCATACGGACAAAGTGGAGCTGGATCTGACTTTTTTGGAAAGGTTCTCAAAAAGTTTTCCAAAGTAGGTCCGTTTCTACCTAACGGATCGTCCGGAGGCATGAAACGATCGTTCACAAACGTGTACATTAAGATTCGTTCTTCGACGACCTTTCGAAACTCAAGATTCTCTTGGGCTAAATCTCTGTAATTATCATTGCTTACGACAATGCCATCAGTTTCTGCTGCCAGCTTCAAAATATAACGGTCATCGTAACAAACCATTCTCTTACCACCAACTAATCTGAAATGAACAGGTAACAGTTCTCCATTAAGAATATTTTGCTCTTATTAGAAAATAATAACTCGCAAACAGTGGTATATATCAACCTAGAAGGCGTGAAAACGAGCAAACGATCTCGTTCTAGTTCCCCGAGGATTTCTTGATCGACGATTGGATTATCAATTTTAGAGACCTCTTTTCTCCATTTTGGTACGAACACGGTAATTTCTCTGTGTCCTCTTGCCTTGAACCAATCCACGCAAATCTTAATTCCTCTACATGAAAATACTTCTTTGTTTCCATGACTCATTGCCACGTTGCTTCCATCTATGACGATCGGTCTAAGTCTGCTCGTACACTTGGTGACGGTTTCCTCGTTTGTCAAGTGCATTTCTGAAACGATACCAGATTCCTCCAGCGTATCATCTGATTTTTGTAAACTGCTCGCCCCGAGTTTTATCAACTCTGCTAATAGATCATTCTGCTCTGGATCTGGACCTAATTTTTCCATTGCTATTTGCACCAGGCGCTCTGTATATCCAAGTTTCAGTGCAAACTCAACCCTGGCTGTATACCCTACAGAAACATTCAGTAGTTTCAGATTAAATTATTTAGAGAATTATATTAATATCATACCAGGACTTCGATTAGGTGGACTCCCTGTTGTTACATATTCAGCATATTCTGCTGCCAGAGTATCAGAAGAAGTCCTTGATAAATCGGAGTGGCTTGATGCAGATACCTATAATGGCAAATCAAATTAAATACTACAGTTTCATTGGTTGTTATAACTTACCATTGCAAATTATGAGTCGAATTCTTTTTGCTCTTGTTTTGGTAATTTTGCATAAAATTTTACAACTCGTCAATTTTTATCAAATTTATACATCTTGTAAAACTCGAGTTTCTAAACAAATTCAAATTTTATAAAAATCTACGAGGCAGCGATAATATATACAAGAATTAAGTAGTTCAAAATCTTCATCCTGACAACATATCGAAAAATAAACGAAATCGGTGAGGTGTAAGATTTTATGCATAATTAATCTTAATTTATGCATAATCTTTTTTTTACAACACCTGTAGATCTAGTTTTGAATGTGCCGCCTTAACGGAAGGAATTAGGTCTTCAACGTCATAGTCGCTGTCATAAGAAGAATCTTCTGCGTCCGCGATGCTTCCGGTTTCCAAAGCCGTGCAGTCCAGGAATCTCTGCAAATTAAAGAAAGATACGTACACGTTATAATTTATCGTCGCTCTTATTAGCTAATTTTCGAACGTTTTTCCGCAGCTTTGTAGTCTGTGACGCGGCATGATAATAATTTTGCAGTATTGACGGCAGAGTGAGCCACTATAGTAGCGTACTATTTAAAAAGATGATATACGCGAGACAACCACTGTATATAGTGGTACACAGTAGCTAATTGTAAGAGGCTGATAAAGTAACGTAATGACTAGTAAATAAAACTAACTAACCCAGTTATAAATTAAAGATGACGCAGAAACAACCATACTAGATACACCAGAGAACTACTAGACTACGCGACCTTACCGACATTGATTGCCGTAACACCTCTCGTACCCATTCGTCGACGCAAGTATATGTCATTTGAATATTACATAAAACAATACTATGATCGCTGTCTTATTTCATTAAAATATAACGTTGGGGATTATTCTTATACAAGGTGCGGAAAATTAAAAGACATTGTACAGAATTCAGAGTACAACATATTAAACATTTGTGCAATATGGCTAAGTATATTGAGATTTGAAGTCGACGCATGCTACGCATTCTAGATCTATTTTTTTTCATTTGTTCGGAGAATTGAATCGTTTGTTAGAAACAAGTGCCGGTACAAGAAGGATTCGGTTAACGTGTAAACGACATACTTCTCAGAGAAGAACAGTCGGCTTTAGTGGAGAAAGTTTTAAGAACTGCGATTCCTCAGCCGGAAGTGACAAATTTCTAGAAGAAAGTTTGTTATCAACTTTCTACCACCGCTGAAATTCAATTGTTTAAACTTTATGATATGCCAGCTGCGTCGTTTGATTCCGTACAGAAAAATGAATCGACGGTTTTGTACAGTTATTCGGGGTTTCCTTGAGAATATGGCTGAAATTCGAGATGCTCGATGACCTAATGAGTGAGTATGTCGATCCTAGACACATCTAGAAACATTTTCGGTTTTCATGAAAATGTTATACCGACCGAGAGGAGGGTTTAAAAACAGTTTGCTAAAGAAGTTTAGCGCCGCATCGTGGCGAGGGGGTGCGGTCGGATAAAAAAAATAATGTCACGAATCACAGTTCAACTGGAAAAGATTTCTCGATGATTGCGAGTCTGAAGATTTTGTTGTTAATGTCAGTTGGGCACTTGAATGATTTCGAATAGAGATAGAAACAAAAGATGAGCCATTTACACGCAACAGGTGTGTAGCAAGATAAATCTTATATCTACAAACAAAATAGAGATAGTAACGTCGTTAGCCTTTCTTTAAAGACTACTTTTATTTTTAAGAACTGAAGTTGGAAATATCTTATTGTCGAAAAATGTAAATAATTTGCTATCGAAATTACGTTGATAACCATTGAACGTTTTCAAGCATTCGTAAAAGTTTGTGCCGCTTTGAAGAATGTGAAAGTTGTTACGCAAAAAAGTCATTGCTAATAATCCCTTTGAAATGAGAACCGGAGCCACTCGTAACGCCTGGCTAGACTTTGATTGAAAAATTTGTCAAGAACGATATGTTATCGATATGAGGGGAAAATGTGGTCATTTATTTCTCTACTCCAAACGAGTAAAACACATCTTTGATCGGTTGCATTGCCAAAGGTTTAACTATGCATTTTGTCGCAATACAAGCGATCAAATGGAACTTTAAAATCATAATACAATTGGTCCCGAATATAGTCTCAAGAATTCTTTACGAACTCTAGCATCTGTACAATACTTTCGACACGTAAAATTGACTGACTGGTCTCTGTATAATGGTAATAGACATTTTAACACCTGACAACTGTGCGATACAATTCCAGTTGATCCAGAAAATCGATTGTTTCATTTGATTTGGTGATCCTCAAAGCATAAAACAAACCGAAAAGGAAAGAGTGTCGAAAGAACGTTCGTCCTGAAGAATTATCTTTTATATTAGACAAAATGGGAGTACAGTTTCTTTCGACAAAACTATATAAACGCATACGTACTTAACCTCATTTTATTGGTCTCAGTGTACGAGCGAAAAGAATCAATAAAAAGTACTCACCTTTCCGGCGACAGTCATATCTTGTTCCACTAATCGCAATCGATCGTATCCTTTCGCGTCCAAAGACCTTCTCGAATCCGAACAAACACCACTATGTACACAAATCACACATGCATGTGCGCGCACGTACGCATCCACACGCACACATACAGCTGCGGTATGTAAATACGAAGGAGGAGGAGAAGAAGAAAGACAGACTGAGAGCAAGTAGCTTTCACAAATACATTCTAGGTTTCGATCAGGATGCACGCATCGATCGATATCGATTTTCGGAAACGGAACAGCAATCCGGAAGAGTCAATGGTTACCCGATAATGTGTCCGTTTCGGCGGAGAAGATAGGCGAGTCTGAAGCGCACTTCCGGGATATTCCGTTAGATCCTGGAACGGTATCGATGCTCGGAGAAAAGCAGGACAGACTCGTTACGACTACTCACGACGACGGCCAACCAGTGAATGGAGTGAACGAGAGCTGCGACGTCATTATCCTTACCGATATCGAATACGCTCTCCAAGCAATGTCGTCACGCGCACCGATAGCCACGAGTCGGCCAACAAACTATGGGCGCAATGCACACAACCATACTGATGGCTTAAATCACAGGGTAAGTTGTTCTACATCGTTTTGCCTTCAAAATTATTCGATTTAAATATATTTGAGATGAGGTGTTAGTACACGCTAACCGTTAAATTGTAGTGGTGACAACTAAACCAGAATTCATTTTAAACTTGTTGGTATTGCGTATTAGTTTCTATCAACGTTCAATGTTTTGAAAAATCGGTGACATTAACGTTATTCGTTAACTAATCTTTATTTTATGATGATACGTTTTAGAGACATACAACATAAAAATCATAATATGGGGTTATGTTGAAACTTACTTCGTTATGGGACTTTAAATTTCCCGCACAATCGTATCGTGTAACGTAACAAATTCCGATCTTTGTCGTCTGTACTTTGTAGCCGTGTTCCGTCGGTAACGTCGGTGAAGTAGTTGTGTGATATTTTTTAAATGTCACAGGATACATGAAAGAAAACAACATGGCGAGAAGACTATTACGTACGATGAGACGCAGCGATTCGATTTATTCTGAGAATTTAGGCGGAATTAAAAGATTTTCACCTCTGTAAGCAATTCTATCGTAAGTACAACTTCAGAAATTGTGTGTATTGTACGTTAGTTCGTAGAATCGTCGTGCATGCGTGGTACAGTGTATGAAAAGGTTTGATTGCATTTAAAATTCGTACCAAAACGTCACACGGGAATTCTCACAATTCAATTCATATAATGTAGTTCCTAGTTTAATAGCCAGAGGGCAATCCAGACCAGTAGAAATTCGTATAGGCTGTAAGATGTTCATGATTCCGTGGCGTCACGGCATGTAGAGGGAAATGAACCCATGGCACGAACTTACTGTACATACATATTTTGTTCTACGGTGTCGCTCGTAACAATGAATGCAGCACATTGTCAGCCCTGTTTATTCACGATTTCGATGATTCGCAAATGTGTTTGTGACTAACATTACGGAGCATCAATTCTATAACCAAGAGTACCGTAATTTTTTTATATATTACTTTCCTTAATTTATTTTATATATTTATTATAGAATTTTGTAATTTCGCCACAACACTTGCGAAAGTAGTGACACAAAAGTACAGTAAGTTGCAGTACGTATTACCGTCAAAGGATCGTTTTGGTGAACTCGACACGTTTTCTGGGAGTATGCTTTACTAAGTTTACGTCTTTCTTTTGTTTACTAAGTCCCACGGCGGAAAACAAAGAGGCAAAAAACGATTATAACAATTGAATTCGATGCTATTTATGAACAATTCACGATGAGTAAGAAACGTACTAGACAACCAGACGCAAATGAAGAGCTCATCGAAGGATCGACTGATTCTTGTGATGAATCCAGCATTACAGGTTAGAAAATCTTTCTATCAAGAATAAATCGTTTTTTTTTAATGAAAATTACTATTATCAGCGCGACGGAAGTAGAAAAATATTTTCTAATAAGTTACACGATGTATATTTAGTTATTTTGTCATTATTTTATAATTTTCTCCAACATTCTGCACCATATGACATCAAATTTCTATTTAAATTTATAATATGTTCATTGTACTGTATTGTTTGACAAGTATGTTATAATTTTCAAATTTTTTAAAAAAAATTTTTACACTAAATATTTTTATAGGTAATAAATGTCCACATATTGCAAAAGCAGTAAACTATAACAAAATTAAGAAGCTTATTAATAAAGTGGGTATCAGTATGGAGTGTTCAGATTGTAAAAAAAATAAAAGCAACTCTTTACAAATAAATGAGGAGGTATTTCTATTGTAAATTAAATGAAAATATTGTCTCAATATTAGTACATTATATTGAAGAATGCCAATTATTTCAGGAGTCCACAGGAAGTTTCACAACATTGATTTGTTTAGTGTGTGGTCATCAAGGTTGTAAAGTAGAGGATTATGGACATGCTTTGCAACATTTTGAGAAACCTCATAGTGATTCTCATTGTATTGTTGTTGATACTCATACTTGGAACGTTTGGTGTCATGACTGTGAGGCAAACATTCCTATTAGCCATAGGTATCTATAAAATCCATAATTGTTCATGATATTACACATGTGTAAAAATTAAACAGTTTCTGCCATTGTTAGAATACATCATACTTGTGGTTGATTAACATAGGATTGGATTATTGTATAATCAAACAATTTGTAGGAATAAACTTCAAGAGACAGTGGAACTTATAAAACGGACTACCATGGTGAAACGGGTTTCACTGCAAACTAACACAACTTTATCCTACTTGCGGGAGGGGGCTGTAAATACAGATGTACAGGAAGAAAAAGCTTTACATGATCTTCCTAAAGTTGGGGTATGTTTGTTCTGCAATGCTAACTGTAATATATATTTTAGATTAATGAATTTGTATTGCCATAGGGGTTAATGAATTTGGGAAACACTTGTTTCTTCAATGCTATTCTACAGTGTCTAGCACAGACACCATTCTTAGTAAAAGTTCTCAGTGATCTACGTCTTCCTGGACAAAAATTTGTTCTACCAGGAGGAAAACATAAGCCTCCCGGTAGCTCAGAAGAAATCGATATAGTAAGTTATAAAAAAACTAAATGTTATCAATTTATGAAAAAAAAAAAACGGTAAGTAAATAATTATATAATTGTTTCAGACACCCATAGAGGGTACCTTAGAAAGTTGGGGTAATTTTACTTCGGTTTTACATGCAACACTAGTAGAAATGCAAAATTCGGATGGACAGAAATGTTATTGTCCATCAAAATTGTTGTACTCATTTAAAAAGAAACAAATGCAATGTATGGACGGAGGTCAACATGATTCTCATGAACTTCTTAGGCACCTTTTAGAACTAGTTAGAAACGAGGATCTTAGGGTAAGATCTTTTTCTATTAAAAAAATATTGCTCGACGTCAATGAATGAACTCAACATTTTCTTTGCCCGACAAATTTATATGAGAAAGTAAAAATGTGTTTCCTATAATATTTAGAGATATCAGTCAGTAATTTTGAAAGAAATTGGTTTAAATCAAAAAACGAACCCGGAAGTAGTAGAAAAGTGTCTGAAGTCCCGCATAAAATTCTACGGGAATCAGGCAAGCGCGAGATTACTTGGACCGGAACCAGTTTTTTGTGGAGTGTTGGTTTCTACTTTGGAATGTCTCGACTGTCATCATACTTCGCAGAGTACAGAGCCTTTCCTAGATCTAAGCTTGCCAGTAATGGCAGACAAACCACAACCACCAATTGTAAAGTATGAGGCTTTTTTCGAATATCAATTACATAAATTAACAACACAGAGTTCATTAAAACAAAATCGGTTCTTATCTTGTATTAGATGTACTTGCTGCTAGCAGATTGTATGATAATCCTTTTTTTCATTTAAGAAGGAAGACCAGTGGTTACGATGATGCCTTTGATATGCTGGGAAATATGATCTCACGTGCATCTATGAAATCTCAATTAAAGAAGGAAAAAAAACCAGTCCGGAAAAATCATAGAAGTAAAAGTCAAGACTCTTGTAACTATAGCAATGACACATCTAACAAAAGTAACATTATTGAAGAAAACAACGGTAGCATAATTGAACCAGGTATCGTGTACTATTATTATGTTTCATCATTTAATTTTTCTAACTTGACTTCATCAAGAATTTCACATCTCTTCACAGAGGAGGAGAGCGATGCGGATGTAGAAGACAACGTAGAGACAGAAGTTTTTCCTCCACAGATCGGTGAACCTGGTTACAGCTCAGAGAAGCAGTCCACCTTAGCTAGTCCCGCTTCTCCTGCGACTGATCCAGTAAAAACCGACGAAACCATGAACGAAATGACATTAGACAATTCTTTACAATTCAGTCCGATAAACAATCTTCCACCAATACAAGACTTCTTTAAAACAAGCTCGTCGCATAGGTATGTTAATTGCAAAAAGGGAAAGCAAAGGAAACTATTGCCTCCCTTCGGTTAATTCTTTTCAGTTCGATGATATTTACTTTGTGTTTCTAGTCCACATTCGACGGACATGAGTATAAAAGATTTCTCACAGACGAAAGCTCGAGATAGATTAAATAACTGCGATAGTCCGGTAAATGAGGCCGAAATGCAGAGTGAATATTTTATGTCGACTTCGTTAACGGTGAATCCGGATTTAACCAATCCAGAAGGACCGTCAACTGTTAGTTTGAGCTCAACCACGTCAAAAGAAAGTTCCTGTAGTCCCACTCTCGCTTTTAACAACGCTAGTAAAAACGTTATGGACAATTATTTTGAAACTACTGCTCACAACGAACAGGAAAATGCTGCATGTAATCAGCGGTATGGTTTCCGAAATTATATTTCCTGTTATTAAAAGTTATAGTATATGATTAATTTTTAAACGATAGCTGGGGAAGAAGAAATGCGGTAGAATACTCAAACGAGATCTGCAATGGTGTGAATGGCATTTCTTCTGGAATTTCGAAAATGGGCCTTGGTTCTCAATCATCACCCATTAGATATCCTACCAATGAAGGAGAGTGTTCAATCATGTCATGCTTAAATCAATTCACTGCCTTAGAATTGATGAGGGGCAGCAATAAAGTTAGCTGCGAAGCTTGCACTGCAAGGGAGAGAAAGGTTATATTTTGTTTGCAGTTTGAATAATTTTAGCATTTACTGCATATTCAAGTGAGCGCATGCTGTTGTTTCAGGTGAAAGAAAACTGTAAAATGGTCTGTACACCGAGTACGAAGCAGTACTTGATATCTCGAGTACCTGCAGTTTTGATACTTCATTTGAAACGATTCCAAGCACAACGAATAGATTTTCGGAAAGTGATGAGAGAAGTTTCGTTTCAAACGACACTAGATCTGTCACCCATTTGTAAGAATCATAAGAAACCTAAACTATATTCACTTTATGGAGTCGTTGAACACAGTGGAAGTATTCATGGTGGACATTATGTTGCTTATGTAAAGGTAATTATTCATTTTAGGTATAATAACACAGCACAGTGTATTTTTTACGGATTCAATTTTAGTAAAGATTGAAGTTTAATTTTTGTATGTAATTCTGGAATCTAAGTACGTTCACATATCCATAGTAGTTTAGTTACATTATATTCATGTTCATAACAAGGTCAGTTTTCCGTAGATTTAAATATACTTATGTGATCAGTATTTTACAGCTCATAAGTATGCTATTTTTGCAGTCACGTATGCCATTGGCATCGGATGATCCCAGATGGTCTTTCTTGCCAACCAAGGATACACAAGAAACTGAGGAGAATTCTGAGAGCGAAGATTCTGCGAGCGAAGACGACGTAGCTGCGTGTCCTCCGATTTCTGTGGAACCTCCTCCAGGGAAATGGTATTACGTTTCCGATTCTAGGTACGTACCTCTAAAATATATTTAACTTGAATTTATTTTTTTTTTTTAATTATTTAAAGTATCTATACGCGAACACGGTGATCAAAATTCACTTACACATATATAAATAATTAATTTTTTAAACATATTAGTGTTGCTTTAATATCTATAATTCTTATTGAAAGGCTAATAATTTTGTCTTGCTTAATATTATGGGTGCAACAATATTTTAAGTTATTTACTTCATCGGATAAAATAAGATATATCCTGCCCTAGCACAAACTGACGAAAACTTACAAAAATTTCTCTTATAGAGTAACGGAAGTCGACGAAGACACCGTACGGCGAAGTCAAGCTTACCTTCTCTTTTACGAGAGATATTACTGAATTATGTTCTATAAAAATAACTGGAATATCGAGCGTGCAAAATTATAATTTTAGAACAAAGTAAAAGATCTCAAGCTAACAGATAGAACCTCGATTATTTGAACTAATTTCGAGCAATGCTATCATTCAGAAACAATGATTATTAATGCAATATTTTATGTTGCAGTTTTATCTATATTTATTCATCAGAAATCCGGTTCTCATAGTACAATTTGACAGAGTCTTTTAATCACCTTGACATCTCCATTATCTTGAATTATAATCAATGAAATTTATTTTTTAGTTTATTATATTACAGTTGGCGTTTCTAATTTTTGCTACTAATTTTATCTTCTTTAAGGAGACAGATCTAAAAAGATAAAGAGATATCAAAAGAAATGGAGACGTTAATGTTATTGAAATAAAATAGACGATTTATGTCTAAACTAATAATGTCACTCTATTAATACAGTTTTATTTCTTATTTTTTAAAAGGCTACTTCGGTCTCTATTTCATAAGTTTACTGTTTGAGATACTACTTGAATGTATTTATTTATACAATATTTAAAACGTTAGCAGAAATAATATGCTGTAAAATGAAATTGCTTCAAATAAAAGTGGCTACAGATCTAAAGTGGAGTTAACGATACAATGTTTCAATGAAATACTGAATTATAGTGCCTGAAAAGCTATAAAATTCAAACTACTCGTGATCGGGACGATATCTAAAAGTTCATAGTTTAACAGGTGTCTGAAAAAAAATGTCTTAAATCATTACTATCGATGAAGTTTTATTGAATTTCATCAATATCAATAATTAGGGTTCACTCTCAGTTACATTATACAAAAATTTGTCTACAAATATTACTCAATTGATTGAAACTGCTTTTTGTACTCTGATCAATTTTGTATAAATATATTATTATGTAACACTCAAAAGTGGTGTAAATCTAAACACACGCGAACAATGAAAGTAACAGCAATCATTCTTCTAACAAGTAATTAACAAATAAATATCAGTTGTGGGGATTTTTAAATAATTCTTGTGATTTATTATCAGTCGGTGGATTAGAAATTTAATTTCATTGAGGTGACATTTGAATTTAAAAAAGTATTTATGATGATGAGATACTAGAATGTTCTAACATTTACATGTTCTAATTGCATTTACAGTAATAAATTATCTTGAAGTACAAGACACTTGAGTTTTGTCATTTCTGAAGGTGTTATGCAGGAAAAAAATCTGATAACATTTAATTAATTTTAGCAGGTTGAACCTCAAAAACCCAATTGGAACAGACTTGTACATTGCTTTTGTACACTTTAACCCTTTTATTTACAGATTAAAAAATATAATACAAAGCTGCTTAGTATATATAGTTACCAAAAAACACTCTTGAAGGTTTATTAACATTGCCTCTAAAGCTTTTTCCAATTATTCTGGATAGAGATATTAGAAGAAACATTGAGGGACGTGTTGATTTTTTACATAGATGTAAGTTATGATACAAAATTTAATTAAATAGTATCTACAATGTATATGCATTATACATGATACTGAAAAAGCCCTTTAATTAACTGAAGTGGAATGATGTACGTTTTATTGTCCAATAAAAAAAATGAAGATTTACGATATTACTAAAAAAATTATGATAAAATAATATACAGATATACAATTTCTAAAAGTATTTGATGAACATCTTTTTCCGTTTTTACAATAATATTTTTCATAACAAATTACTACACAATATTTTGTATAAAAAGACATAAATCCCAAGAATGCTGCAGGATTCTATTACCAATATTTAGGCGACTTCTAAATCACTTTGAAAACGAGGCAATTAAGTTACATCTTTTATTCTAGAAAATTCTATATACACACAACGTAAAATTTTCGTTTCTTCGTGGAGTCAATAATTTAAGTAGTAATAGTAAACGGACATGCACCGTTAAATATTTGTATATATATTGTATATACAGAGTATCTGAAAGAGTCCATATAAAACTTATACCAGTGTAATTTTATTGGCATAAATTAAATTTAGTTATGTTGCAAGTAATAAAGAAGTTGATATAAACCAATGTTCGAAAATGCTTTGTTTAAATGATGTATTAAAATTAAGTCCTCGATATAGCAGAAATCTGAGCTCTGAAATTTATTAGAACAATATTGAACTCTATGACATAATAACTTAAAAACATTAATAAAACCTAGTGAGCAGTATGCTTGCAATCAATAAATATTTTTGAACATAGGTATATGACCTTTTTTTATTTGCTCAATCTCTATTTTTACAACCTTTCCATTGGTACATAAGGGTACCCCGTTTTTTTACTATGTGCACCATATACTTTTAAATTAACTCCTTATTTTACACAGAATAAGAGTACAATTGAATTGGCTAAATTAGAATAGCATTCATTGTTTTGATTTGTCATGGTTTAGTTGGAATTCACTACTAGTTCAACTATCCACGATTCGTTGAGATAATGATACTATGATAAAGTACAAATCTTCTATACAGCTCAGAAATAATTAATATTTTACTGCATCATTAATCGGTATAGTAATGTAACAAAATATGTACTTGAACTTTGCCTTCTTAACAAAGATTACAATAATTCTCCCTGTAAATATAAGATACTCGTTTATATCACAGTTCTGTATAGACAATACTTACAATTATACAGGTCTTTCCTGCGAACATGACAATAAAATTCTTCGACTTTGCACTTAAAAATGTTTTGCTCGAAACAATGAAAAAGACAACATTGTTACTGCGTCGTTCCTTTGTTAACGTTCTCTGAATTTTCTAATATTTCCTCCTTCAACACTGCCTCGTTCAAGCAGACATTGTTCAAGCTGATCGAGCTATTAGAAAACATAGCAGTGGCTAAATTTGTGCTCTTCGACTCGGCGTTGGTTTGCGAACCATCTTTCGAAGATGCAACCGTAATGTCCGTGTCCTTCGAATGCGAGGAAATGATGTCACAGGCCTTGCCAAGAATGATCAAACTAATTAGAATTCTGACGGCTATTAATGTTAGATAGGCCAGAAGCAACAAAATGATATTGGCTGCTTTTAGTGATGGCGTAATGGTCGTAGAAAGCACTCTTCCTATTGCAACGCCCAAGGGAAGAGGGATAAAACCCATACGACGAGCTACTAAATCTGATGGATCAGAGAATGCAGTTTCCTGTCTTGGCTGAGCCATATCGTAGGCTAAACTTATTGTATAGTCTCTGTACACGGTAGAAGGAAGTTCATTGAAACGTGTTATGAACGCGTGTTTTACCTAAAAATATTAATTTTAAAGTTAATATAAAGCTAAAAAGATATAATACGAATCTTAGAAAAAGGTAAATGTATCCGTGTGTACCCAATCGACAAGGACTTCTGCTAACAGTAACATTATGCAATCTGGTAAGAGCACTGCAAGACGCTCCGATTTCCAGGCATACTCCTTCATAGTTTGAAGAGTAACAGCAAAAAGAAGCATCAACAGATGAAAACGTTCTCTTATATCTGCGCAGGACAGTTGAAACAGATTATTCTTATCGAATTTCTTGAAGACAGAACCTTTTAGCTCAACAAACTGAAACAGAAAAGAATTTTATAGTAGTATCAGTTAGTTTATCTTTCATTTGTAACCGATATCGCTTCTTCACTAAGGACACTTTCTTATGCGTTAAGTGTTACTTGTCACTTACATTATTTGACATCATTATAGTAAGCAAAGCTTTGTTGCTGCTATTTATTGCTACATTGAGAGTGGTTGCTTGGAAGAGTACCAATATGCTGTGCAATACTATACAAATAATGTTTAGAAAAATACTTATTAATTATGAATGTGACTGTCTAATGGCCTCTGGTTTCAAGAAACAGATTGCAGTACTGGGAATACTTATTAAGTAATTAATTTCCTATTGCATAAAGGATACAAACGTAGGCAACAGCAAACAGTAAATGTGGCAGAGTACCCAAATGCTGTGATCCTGTTTGTGTCTTCGACCCAGGTTCTGTAGCTGTCCACAAGAGAGCATCTATCGTATCCTGACCAAAGGCACTGAACAGTCGATCCCCAACTTCCAACATATTATAAAATATATATAGTTTGATTACTGACTGACTCTTCACCAAGTGATACATTATGGAAGTGTCCACTTTCCAAGTAACTATCCAGCAGCAAATCACGAGAAACCCTTTCAGAAGATCACAGATTTCTGCTGGCCTCAGACGTCTCTCTCCAGCTCTTAAGCTATCTCTTTTTTTTGCTGGTTTACAAATAATTTCATATTTAATATACATTATGAATAGTTTATGTAATAGAAGCTAAAGTAATATGATACAGTGATATGAATTTACCCAAAGCAGTGCCACAGGAGTCTTGTGATTACTGTCCATAAGGCCATTGTAAATCGCAATGGTAAAAATGTATAAACAAACAGAAAGGAATCTGCACACTGGAATGTAGAGAGTTTATAATGAAATATAAAGAATATAAAATAAAATTGTATGAACATTACTCTTACTTGTAGGAATCCATAGGCCAAGAATTTCTCAACTTCCCTCGGAATTTTCATAAAAGAGTAAATCTTTTCCCTTCTTGCAGAAAATCTTTCCTCATCATATTCTAATTGATATCCTCGTGTTAATTCAGTTTGTAAAAACTGTATGAGAGGCACACCTAAAAATTAAAAAAATATAATCATTTGATTGAACTTTACGAAAAAGAAATCGTTGTTTACTAGTAATCAGCAAAGTATAGTGTAATAAATTAAAAATAGATAACAACATTAGCTTGTTAAGTTTATTTCAGGAAGATATTATCAGTTTGTACTGAATTGAATTTACCTTTTTTCTTTTGTCGACGTTTTCCATCGTGTGATTGATTTTTTACATCTTCAACTTTACTTTTAACAGATTGTTTCGTTGTTTTGAATTCCGTGTACTTTTTCTCGCTGTAATTTTGCCAATTTGCGTTGGTACTCATCGTTTCTGTTTATTTCTTTCGTTCTCGTTACAACATAACGTCTACTTCGTCGTTTCATTAACAGCAATTTTATCTTTCGTTTTTGCATGAAAACAGTTTTGCTTATTTAAATTTCGTTCATTAATATCCTTGAAATTTTTTACTGTGCACATACATATTTAATTTATGGTCTACACCAGTCTACACACTATTAACTGTCATGTAACCTAAACGTAGAAAACAGAAGGTATATTTTAGACCGGTCTATGAACAACAAGTACACTGACCACCTGACCACTGACCGTCAAAATATTGTTCAGTTAACTTAGTCATTTTAATCGCACCTGTGCCTTGCCGTGACGGAAGTGGATCAAAGCAAGAATGCTGAAAATCGACATTCCCATCTATGCAGTGCTACATTCTATGCAATTGTTCGCGGCGCTACATTTGAATCGAAAAATTTACGGTGGAAATCCAGACTTGTTTATTGATTATTACTTGCAGAACGTTTTAGGGTTTAGCTGTACACATTTTATAAATTTAACATGTCTTTATTTTACATTTGTCTTTAAATTAAAATATCGTGCTCTCTACTTATTATACTCGGAATGATATGCTCGATGCAAATATAGAGTAGAAACTAGAATCTATAAATTTAAGTAACATACAGTGAATCGTATTTCGGTACCGTATAAACTAATATCGGATAAACTAATTAACTTGTCATAAGTATAACACTGTGTTTTCTTTGCGTAATCCCAATCATTGACTATTGTCAAATGTCGCGTGTGTAGCTCGTCATCTCGACAAAGCTGAACTTGCCTCTGACTTTCCACTTATTGCCGACTGTAAACTCATCATCGATCCTCTAAAATATTAAAAAAAAAGGAAAATGTAATGACATTCGTTCCTTAGATTGTTGCATGATTCATTCAAATTGAAAATATACCTGTAGTGAACCGACGGCAATGTCTCGTAAAAGTACATCAATTGCGCTTTATGGCCACTTATGGATGGAAGAAACTCTCCCAATTCTTCTTGATTATACCACTGCAACACGTATATTCCTGCTCCCTGCATTATATGAGATCCCTGAAACGAAGTATTGTTTAGGAATGGCTAACTTACTTTAAAAGTAATTTAATTTTGAATTCAATTACCTGAATACTTTCACCGTCATGGCAAACGATGCTTGGTTGCACTTTAACAAAGTGTCCTGTGACTTCTCCCGTTTCTAGAACTTCGGCAGTCTCATTTGACAGAAATTCTGATGAACCTATGGAGAGATTGTCAGAAATTTGTTCCACTTTATGTATAATGTAGTAATAATTTGTCATTAACATACCAGAAGAAGTAGTATGTTTAATGTCCGTGCTAGCTTGATATAATACAGTAAATATCACATTGTGTCGCATTACGTCGAAGTCCCATGTCAAAACTGATCCCGGATCATTGGAATGTATTATTATGCGGTGTATTTGCCCACGACTTAGGCTAATGGAATGGTACAAACTTTGTTCCTGTTCAGAGGACGGGTTTTCTAACTCCATCTTATAAAGATGCTTTGGTACAAGTCCACCTTCATTAATATACACCTAATATCGAAAGAAGAATATTGTTACATTCTTGATAGAATAATAGAACGTAATAGTAATAACAATAATGTCGGAGCCGACGATATCATCTGTATCCTTATAGCGTGTTGATATGGACGAACGTTCTCTGTAATACAAGTGTCTGTGGTGGTATGTCCGCAAAGTGTTAACAATATTTTCAGAAACACTACAATATATTCAGTGTTTTCTTAAATTGTAAGTGCTACGAAGAACATACAGAAATATTAAATGACTTTTGTACATCGGAATGATTATACATAAAATATTCACAAAATGTGCAACAATAATTGTACTTTTATAGTATCTTAATGGCTCCACAGCTTGCAAATGTTTTACAATGTATTGTAAAATACTTGGCAAGATATGCGTACACTATTTCACTAAAGTGTCTATTAATTTCCGTTGTCACGGAATAGAACAAATTGCATAATATCACTACAGTTCTCAACACATAAAACAAAGATAGAAAAAATCCTTACGTCAGTAGCAGTTGCGTCGAAAATATAAAATCTTCGAGGTACCATACCATAAACCTCGCAGATATTGTCCTATTCGTTAAAATACATAATTGTTCAATATAGAGTTCAGTCTGTATAATAGTATACATTTTTCTACTCGAGGAGTAAATGCAACTATCATATTAACTACTCGTTTCCACGTTGGTAGATCCATAAGTTCCACACAAACAATACACTACCGACAATTGTTACACTTACCTCGCACGATCCTCCCAAAAAGTCAGGTATAATTTCGGGACTAATGTACTCCCTGAGACTGCCTGGCCCTTCATCTTGGTAATTAGTACCACAATAAAATATAAATTTCTTTCTCGTATTTTCATCTGTATAACAGAAGATTAAACACGTTTAGACAAAATTAACACCCGTCGAATATTATCTACGTTTGTAAAGAAACGTTGTTGTACTCTTACTTATAAATGTGCTAATCAGTGTCCACAGAATGGGGAAGCATCTTGGTGCTCGCATAAATAGAACTCTCCCCATGGTTTCTGGGTAATTTATTTCAACAATTTCAATAATACGCAGTAACGCCTATAGGAAATGATTATTAAAAAAAATTTTTGCTTTTCATGAAAATCTTCTTGGATTAGATGAAAATCGTGGCCATTTCTAAAAGTGCATTGTGGATATTGCAGTATTAAAATGCGTTACATTAATATGTTACCTGTCGTTCTTAATTCTGTCATAGCTGATTAGATTTGAGTCATGTGTCAGTGTATGGATGTATGATATGATATGTATTTCTATTTTCTATATAACAGCTTGTACCTTTATGCCTGGTCTCCATAAATGACGCATATTTAATCCATCTAAATCGAGTAATAAAGTCCATTCAGAAATTGGATGACCGGAAGAATTGGTCGCCTCCTCCATAAGAAGGAGGCCTTCTTCACAAACGTGTAGAGCCTGTAAATGTTATAGATTACTAGTTTCGTTGAATGTTCTGTAATTAATTACAATGGGACGATATAGGAATAGTTCAACTCACCAATAACAATAAATCATCTTCTCCGATGGACTTTAACAAACCTTTCATGTCCATTTGGCCCACTCTTAAAATATATAAAGGGCGTCCATCTAGAAATTAAATAAAAAACATTTTAATTATATAAATATATATGTAAGAACATATAAATGTTGTGCAGTATAATTATCGGATATTGCAATTCTGATAAGCATTACCGATAAGAATACAGTCTCAGTCAATGATATCATAGAATGTGCGCAAATATCTGATATCAAGTGACAGAAAACGGCTGAAGTGTAGTATTTTAAGTATTAGCTGATACCAACGTTAAAAATTCTATAAATGTACAGTGTTGAAAAGATAGTGACTGTGCCAGTACCTTTGTCAAAATGATGCCAGCCTCCAGGAAAATAATCTTTGACTACTTGTGGTATCTCATACTCTTCAAGAAGTTTATCAATTTGATGCTTTTTTCGCCAGTGGAGGGATTGCGTTAACATATCCTTTGCTTTATCAACTGAAAATTCTGTCGCTCTTAAAAACCTCAAAAGCGTCGCATCACCAGGTACAGAGCTTCCCCTTAATTCTTTTATACTTTGCGATAGTTGAACGAGTTTGCTTTCTTGAATCATGTCTAGTTTTCCTAAATACCTTTCTATGTAATCTGAAGAAAGTTGCATTTCTGGAACGTGACATGTAAATGTCTTGAGTGAGTACAATTCAGCATTCATGTTATGAGCGACTGTCACAATACATGTCAGTAATCTTACAAATAATGGCACAATCGTTCTTATCTACCAAGCGGACGTTGTTAGCGTCATACTAGCAGATATAGAGCAAATACTTAAAATTGTGCGCGTAATATTGAAAATTAATTATCTCATTAGTTATAATAAATCTTTAAAACAATATTTAAGCACCTCTGGTTTGTAAATTTTCTGTGTAC
The DNA here is from genome assembly GCA_028455555.1 of Augochlorella aurata. Lineage (NCBI taxonomy): Eukaryota > Metazoa > Arthropoda > Insecta > Hymenoptera > Halictidae > Augochlorella > Augochlorella aurata. Next base: position 2,021,788 of record CM052156.1, on the reverse strand, counting down.
GAATAAGTGTCGCTTCCACTGTGTGATGCTTGATTTTCTGTATCCTTGTCCCTGCATAAAGTGAAACAATGTGGTCAGAATGATTGTATTGCTCTTGGTGTTCAATAGCCTTTAATATAAATTAATTTACCCATCTGTTTTCTCAGAACTCTTGCTTGGATTCGTCCACGGTGCTACATATACAATACCCTCTTGCTTTAATTCGTCTATAAAATATTCTATTATTTCTTTACCCTACAATAAATTTTTAAGTGAACCCGATTTCTGTTATACGATAAATAAAAACCATTACAGTTGCCAGCGCATATACCTTCGCGATATTTTGAGCATACTGTTTCATAGCCAATTTCTCCATTGAATTTTCAAATCCGAAGAAATTCTTTATATCCAAACTTGCTGTTTGTTCGAAACACGTCCAGTCCTGATTTTCGGGATGGACCTAAACACATTTCAGATTCATTGAGGACATTCTTTGCATCATCTAATTAATTTCCTTCATTATAATGTAAATAATATAAGTAGCAAGTCACAGATACTAACAAAGTATCTACATTTTTCAATGACCGTCACCCTTGAAGAAAAGCTTTCGTTGTACGCTTCTATTTCCAAGATACAGTTTTCTCTGTCCAAAACATTCTTTTGAATGAAGTACACAAAGTCTACGCCAATTATCTGTGAAGATGAACATGAAATACACTGTAATTCTTCAAATGTATCTCTCATGGTAAATACAAACCTTCTTCAAGATATATGGTGCCTCGACGTTGAGTTTGCATCTTCGCTCCGTAATTCGAATCGCCCCGTTGTTATTCTCCTCATCTGAAACTATCTCGCAACCAACAAAGACGGGAATTTGAGGACATGTTGGAAACCTACGTTCATATGCCTATAAACAAAATCAGAATTTATAAATAACAGTCCGTTGGTATTGTTGGCAGCCACGGAACGGAAGTAAATAGTATTAAAAATAATAAATTCTGAACGACTTCATGAAAAAAATCCATGAAATTACCCAAACACGACTTTTTTTACATTTGTTGCTTCTTTATAAAATAATGCTATGTTACATTAATCATCTTTAAATTTTGCATGCGGGTTCCTAATAAGATTCCCATCAATTCATGAAGCCTTTCTTTAATCCCATTTGCTATTTTGTAGTTATAAAGAAAGAAAGTCAATGTCTTCTTCAAGAGTGTAACTTTTCTATAATATGTTGCCTCTTATTTGTTTTATCTTGATTCTCCAACTTATTTATAAAGAAAACAATAAATGATAGGACACATAAGAGGACTATAATAAAGAGTGCGTGAAATTATCAAGGAGATTTAGAGGTCACTAAGTATTATTCCTAAAAGAACTCATGTGTACACCAATGTTTCATAGTTGTCCAAACAAATTGATCTAGCTTCATCATTTAGAATTGGTCAAGGTTTTGGATCTGGACATAATATTTATTGAAGTTCAATTACATCTATCTTATTAATTGTTCCAGGTCTGTGAAGTTGTAATCTTGAACATTCAATACAAAATATACAGGATGTAGTATCTTGATGTGGTGTTGCATATCTTGCAGTAATTACTGATGTTATAATTATCAATACAAAGTAATGCCATAATGATCAAAGTGACAACAATTAAAACCAACTGGTACAGATCTCTAAAATGACTCTTACAAATGAAAGCAAATTAGTGCATTTGCTATGATGCTATCTTCTATATTTGTTCAACTTGGCTTTAGCTATAAATTGCACAATATTCCAATGCAGATGATCTGTTTCCGATCTGTAAAAAGTATTATCTATGAGTTAGGACATCAAGCTGTACACCATTCAAAGTATATGAGAAATATTCCTATAACTTTTCAAATGTGTCTTTGATATTATAAACATAACAAAAACTACAAATTTCTCACAAATCATAATTACAGAATGTTTATAAGTCGAATAATACAAAGTTGAAATCAAAGAAATTAAAGGAAATATAATTGAAATAATACTATTATTTTCTATTTACAATTGTCTGACTTTGGGAAGTTGAAATCGTCTTATTAATCACCCAATATGCTGTGATCATGCACATAGAAAAACACATGAGTCTGTTCAAAAACTTAAATTATTTTTAAATCTCCTTGATGTACAATGAAGAAAATTTATCCCAGAAACGAAGAATCCTACATATGGAATTCAAACATTTACTATAGGTTACAGATTAATAAATATGTTTGCTAAGCTTGTAATGTTTAGGATGATGTAGGCCATGACGCCTGTTTACAGATATGAATTTGCATCCATGCCTAATACATCAGTGAAATCAAATATTTGGATGTAACAACTACTTATGTATTTATATATGTGTATATTTATATATGTAACAGGTGAAAGAAGCTGTTTCCGTATAATTAGATCTTAACATGACAGTACTACTTTCGAGGTCACAAACAATTTCTTCAAAACTTTTCAGTCGTACGAATATACCTTGCTTTATGGTAATTTAGTTATGCATAAATAATAAGAAGATGAATATTCAAACAAATGTAAGTGAAAAGAAATGTGCAGATTAATTACCACAATTCAAATACGCAAGTAATATTTGTATACGCACCATCATCACAAGTGGAAACGGATGTTTGTACACCCGTACGGGTGACTTATATTGTTGAACCATAGTTAAATAAACTCTTCTTATAAATCCGCTGCCAACCTAGATGTCAGCGTGTTAAGGAACTAAAACAATACAAACTAATTGAATTGATTGAAATCCATTACGTGTGCGACAATAGTATACCCACTGGTATAAATAAAGTTCATAGGTTACCATAAGTCAGTCTTGCATCTGCGTTTTATCGTGATCTCAGTGTTTGTGACACCACGCGTGGAAATATTTTAACACAAAACTATTCAAGGTTACGTAAATTATCGAATGAAATACGGCATAATCAGTTTTATGCACTGTGGTATACACCAATCTGGAGTTTAACTTAAATGTCATCTATCGAACTATGGTTATAAATATTATTATTTTCTTGTAGATGCCGTTACACGTCAAGTTTCCATGGTGGATATGCATGAGAGGTTAAACTGTGTCGCAATTTTCGATGTCCATAACTTCCAAATATTTCCGCAACATGACGCCACTTATGCGTTTGCGCACTTTGCTAAAATTCTAAATTGCACAAATGTTAGTCGTGGAACAGTAGAAAGTGGAACGTCGCGGTCGCGTTAAGAAGTTTGATGGTAGTGTTTTAAGCTTTCATAAAATTGTAACAAGAATTTTAATCCAACAGAATTTGTTCATGTCGCAATTACAGTAATGTTTCTATCATACGTATTTACATTATATTAGAAAGGTTATTTACAAACTGCAAAAAAACAGTATTACGGAAAGTTTTTGGCACGCATTTGTCTCTATTGCAACGATAAAAAGTAGCTTTTGATATTAAACATCTATAATTATCGTTCTCTAAGGTATGTGCGTTCTAATAAATGTGACCTGACATTTTCTTATGCATGATCTGTTAAAAGCGATAAAAATACCGGTGCGTGTCCTTGTTTACAGACGTCATCTTAGATTTATCTTCAGATGAAAGATGCAACCGAGTTTATCGATCTTGCGAGCGCGAAACCAAGAATGTCGTATACGACATAAACTTCGTGTTTTGAAACGAAATACCATGATGTCGTAAAGTAATTTAAAATTTGTAGGGTAACATTTCAGATAATTAAAAATGGGAATCGGTAAGAGTCAATTTACCGAGGAGGAACTGCAAGATTATCAGGTATTTAACAGAATCGTAATTATTTTACTTCGACTTTTTCTAATATTACTTGATGTTTCAGGATTTGACGTATTTCACGAAGAAAGAAGTTTTACAGTGAGTGTACTTATATTTAATTTTTCAATGAATAAATCTTATAGACATCACTTTATTATTACTAATTTGTATTTCTATGATTATTTATGTTGCAGTGCACATCAAAAGTTCAAAGCTCTCGCTCCAGAGAAAGTTGGTCATAATAGAAATGCCAAGCTACCAATGTCCAAGATTTTGCAATATCCTGAATTAAAAGTAAATCCTTTCGGTGATAGGATTTGCAAAGTATTCAGCTCCAGCCAAGATGGAGATTGTACCTTTGAAGACTTTTTGGACATGATGTCAGTTTTCAGTGATGGAGCTCCAAAAGCTGTGAAAGCAGAGCATGCTTTCAGAATATTTGGTAATTCCTTGTACTTAATTGCATAATAATTCTTTTTACTTTGATCTAAAATTTTTTTATTTTCTGACTTTTCTTTTTTATTCTTCTAGAACCTATTCCATCTTTCTACATTTCCACACATGACGTTACTCACGGCTGGCCCCTGTTTCTCCCTTCTTTCCTGTAGCCTGACTTCCTCATTTTTCTGTTAATCAGGTAACAGAATTACTTATTATTATAGATTTCGATGGTGACGATATGCTCGGTATTGGGGATCTGAGACAAGTGGTCGATAGACTTACTGCTCCTAAAAGATTGAATGAAACAGATATGCAACAAATTCTTCAGTATATACTCGATGAAGCAGACTTAGATGACGATGGTGCACTAAGTTTCGCAGAATTCGAACATATTATAGAAAAGAGCAACGATTTCTCCAAGTAAAGATCCGAATTTTATCATAGATGTAATTATACCTATCAATTTCGACAAAGCACTATACGCGTTTATATTTTCAGGAGCTTTCGTATACGTTTGTGAAATACCAAACACTATAAATGAATGATTAACATAAGACTGAATGTTACGTTAGTGTAAAGATCATTTTAACGTAATGATAGGCCTAATCATTTCCATTCTGTAGGGAAACTTGAGAATTTAGGAAGTATATATGCATACGCCATTGACTTTTTAAGGCCTATAAAATAATACAAACTCTGTAAGTCGGTCTTCTTCATTTGAAGGATATTATACAATTTTACGAAGAGTATTTAGATCTGTTAAGTAGTCGAATTTAATTCAAATACTTAACGAACCTGTTGATTGTGACTTGTATTTTTATGATTGTAATGTTACTACGCCAAAGTGTTCTTTATATCTTATACAATTTTATTTATTTAAAATGTTATCATTTTTTATCACTTATTAAAGAAATGTAATAAGCACGAACATTAAATATCTTTTCTCTTGAATAATAAGATTTTCAGTGGGAATAGCGCGCGTCTCATGAGAGGCTCATTAATAATAAGCATGGTAAAAGATTATCACAGTTTTTTTTAACGATAAATCTCCAGTTTGGGAAATGAAGGATCCAGTGTGAATCATCTTTGAACAGTTTATTTCTAACTAACTTACTGAAAAATCATTAAGCATACATAATTTTTCATTTTATTATCATTAGATTTACAGTGAAATAAAGTTGATTCGTAAATGATCGAAATTATGATATAGTTAACTTGAATCGCACCTTCTCTTCGTGGTTCTCTTTCTTTAGTGTATAATTCGTGTGAACAATCACAGAGATTACAAAGGCATTAAACTCCTTTACAGTTATTATAGTCTGCGGTTATAATTATCGAAATTTCCCGTTCGAAACACGTAATCGTTGTAACGTGACAATTAAATGGATTATTCGTTTAATCGATCAATTAACAGTAATCTGCTTTAGGCGGTAGAGTTAAGTGAATATCACAATCAATTTTTATTTAATATAATTATATATAATGTTAAATGCAACTATACGAATTGGATTTATAAATAATCTCGGAAACAGAAATGTAGGAGCAAACCGATATGAGAAATTATTGCATTACGTTCTTATTATTCTAACGAGAAGAACCGGAAATTTCTGGTTTCTCATTAATTCTCGACAAAAATTGTACAATATTTCTTGATATAGATATTTACACGATCTGCACATGGGGTATGAATTAGAAGCTGTTTTTCGTAAGTACCTGTACCTCCTCTATTCTTATGAAGAGCGTTTACGATATCATTGCAGTTCTTAATTTAAGCCACTGTTCAGTTTACTTGCTTCGTTGAATTCATATAATTTGAAATCAATACAGGGTAATAATCGACGACCGCCCATTTCCCGCGAAGTTACAAAATTCCGTTCTCCTGATATTTAGAATACTGTACAACTTTCGCGCAAATCATCTCAACGCTGGTTGTTCTACTAATTAATTAACAAACAATCGGTAGATAATAATCGCTATGGTATTTACAACGATTTTCTCCCAGTAAGAAAAATCGGTAGCCGAGAGAAAATCAGTAGAAGAAAAGAAAAACGAATTGTTATAATTTATCGAATCTGATCGACACGTTCAATTCGTCGGATTGTTATCAAAGGGACCACCCGCGCGATAATAAACAGATCTCTTTAAATTATGTCGGCTAGGTTGTTACATTCGAAGTGGCGGATTTCGCGAACGGTGAAGCCTCGCTAATTCCATCGGTCGCTCGTCGAGTCTTAAACAGAGATAAAGAAAACTCTACGGCTAGATTCCTCGCGCGCGTTCTTACGATTATTTTAAGATAAACAATAGCCATTAAAGATCGAGCTACCCTAACGAGCAGAGAAAACATAGCCGTGAATCAAAGCTCTTCGTTTCGAAGGTTGTTCCGAGAATGTTCTGAATACACTCGCCGGTTCAAGTCGAAATAAGTATCTGTGTTGTGTCGTTGCATAGAAAATTAAGCGATCACGAAAAGAATTCGCCACTTTACATGCAACAATCTATTAACTACTTACGTTACTTGTTCTCCTCTTTCCCCCCTTCATCTTTCTAATCAAAGTTTTAATTGCCTGCTTAAATAGTCTACACACGTTGAACAATGCTCTTTTCTCTCTCTCTCTCTCTCTCTCTCTCTCTTTCTATTCTGTGTACACGGTGTATCCGTCCGCCTGTTGCGAGTAATAATAAAAATAAACGGTAATTAGGAAACGGTGTCGTAACAGCTTAATTGTTCTTATTAGTGTTCAGCGTAACGTCCAGGGGCTCGTCGACGTTTTGCGGAGGACTGAGCTCTTGTTGAGGCAATTGGTGAAATAACGTTGAGATCGGCGCGTGTCGGGGAGGACCTTTCACGGTCAAGTCCATTTCGGCTTCCTGAGGTGTGTCTCTCACGGTTAGGCTCGTTTCTCTTTCAACGGGACTCGCACATATCCGGGGCGGCGAGCCGCAGCCGCATTTCAGTCTGTCCGGTGATTTCTCGCAAGACAGTGAGTATCTGGAACAGTCGTTTCGATCCACCGTTAAACGATTCCTCGAATTAATATCCATCGTGGATTATAGAATCAAAAATGTTTCCGATGTTTTCGCCATTTCTCCGCTTAGTTAGAATTATTAACGCGGTTATCAGGCGCTTTCATCCCAATCGAAGACAGTTTAGGGTAGCGTATTTTATTTATGTCGTTTCGATTCGATTGTTCTGCGTGATCGATGCCGAGGATCTTATCGACGCAGTCGTGTTTATTTAAATCCGAATTTATTTAAATACAAAATAGTTACGAAAAACGTGGCTTTTCGCAAAAGGGTTTGCAGCGAGTTGTTCGACGATAGTTACCCATGAGGGGGCGGTAGGATCCTGTAGTCCCTGCAGACGGACAAAGGCGGAGTGGCGGGTATTTTGTCAGTGTTGGCGGACGTCAGGGGCGGTGGGTTGCCAACAGCAGCGGCGGCAGTGGATGGCGGCGGAGGAGGCGGTGGCGGTGGCGGCGTCACTACGTCTGGTCGCTCCAAGGATGCAGTTGGGGGGCGGCCTTAGAAGCAACGGCGCTGCACTCCCTAATCCCAAACATCGCATTCTCCATGCGTCCTGCAGCAGCTGCAGGCGCGCCTGCTTCCGCCATTTTGCACGCCGATTTTGAAACCAGACCTGCGATCGCATAACACATTCTCGCTCTGTAGGAACCTTATAGAGCGTTGGGATTACCACGGAGTGATCAATTGCTGTACCTTTCGAATACTGTACTAGTCGAATAAGACATATTCGATTTCATTTATTTGAAAATAAATGAAATTTAATGGCTTATTCGACAAGGCACAACGATTCGTCAAGCCGCAACAACTGGCTCCACTACCCTCCTAACCAATTGCCCGTAGAATCTCGACCGAGCTGATTAACGCTAGATTTACGGTGCGCTAAAATCAGCTGTTTTATATTAGTTTATTTATTCCGATTTCGAACAGTGTGTTATTGTAATATCAGCCGCGATTAACGTATTGAATAATCTGAACAGCAATCTGAATAATCGTAAATGAGAAAATTAGTGATGCATCGTTTTCACGGGTGGTAGATCGTCGTTGATTTTTACAGGAGAACCTCGATTCGAACTTATTCGATTAGTTAGGCTGGTTATTTGCAAAAATCGGTAAAATTGAACGGAAGAATGAGTCGTAGTTTTGTTGCTAACGTACGAGTCGTAGCTGTCGGGCAATTATCATATACGGCAGATGTAAGTCGAAATTAAAACGAGCTTACGCGACCGACCTGTTATATCAATCGCGTTACAACGGCGCGACGGCATTGAAATTCGCGATAATAGTTCACCGCGTTCTTTTGTCTGAAACGAAGTAATGGGACCACTGAAGAAATCTATTCGCTGGCGCAGACGGTTCGTTGCATTACAAAGATTGGACGAGCGCGAGAGTTTTCCGATGGGTTCTGCTGCACGCGAGCAACGGACCCGCGTTGCGTTGTTAAAAATGATTAGTGCCGAAGTCAGGATTTCCGTGCGAAATCGAAGTGCGTCGGAAAACGGGACGGAAACTTTCCGCGAGATATCTTCGAGCTTCCCTGCTTTGACTCGCGCCTAGTAATATGATGTTCGATATATGTATCGTTTCGCGGCCCTAGGGAATGTGGTAATCGCATTAATTATTCGTTCAGTTCGCATAAATGATTTACAGCGATCTAGGAACGCGCCAAGCATCCGCAGTACGATTTGCCGAATGCGTCGCGAGATTTTTGCAGCGCCGACGCTGCGTAAATGCATGTCTGCTGCGATACGATAAAGACCTTCTCTAATTAGTTATATTAACTAACGATTAATGATTATAAGTTGTTCCAACTAATTTAGAATAACTTATAATGACCAACGAGTTGTAATCGCCAATCATACAATACTTTGCCGAATTACTTGTAAATTAGTTGTAACAACTAAAGAGTTACGAGTTAATCATTAATCGGATTACGTTGTTGCACAACTCTTCCTCTGACTTGACCATAGGAATTTTCGTAAAAATTAATTTCGCGGTACTCGCTGCTATATTTCCCGTCTGTCGAACGCAGTTCGATTGATCGCGCGCGGTTCACGATTTTTTCTGCGATCGAATCGTTTCGCTACGGAACGAAATCATGTTCCATCGATCCGCGCGCATACGGGTCACAAGAGGAACGGTGGTTTCTTACCGCGATTCAACCAGCTTCCGTCTATTAATTAATCGTAATCAAGGGCCGCGGCGCGCATGCCAATGTGTGAAGACGGGCGCGTTTTGTTCGACGCCCGCATACCCGCCGAACTGATTAGCGGTTGATTACTTACCCGGCTTAACCAACGTGAATTACCATTAACGAGACACCCCTAATTAACCTGTTCAACTAAACGACCCGCTAAAAAGCCCGGCTAACGAGATGTCCTGCGGAAAAAACGACGGCTTCTTTTTCATCGAGATATGTAAGACCATCGGCGAACTAAGAATCGCACGATCATCGATCCAGGCTCGTTCGAAAAATTAGATTTCCGTCCGTCGAACCGTCGCAACCAGGATCTCGACGGAGATTCTTCGAGCTCTGTACACCGGCGATTAAATGTCCAAAATTCTCGGTAACGAATCTCCGAGAGTCCAGGAGCGTTTCTTGTCGCAAAGTGATCATAGAAAAAGATGAGTTCGGAAATGCGAAAGTACGGACTTTACCCTTTGAAACGAGCCCGGGCAGATCGTCGTACGATGTTTCTTCGCGAAGTCACAGCTGTTCGAAAATGATAAAGTACGTGTTAGGGAAATTCGCGAGTCCGTGCGTCCGAAGGGTGAATTGTTGGACAAACATGGCGCATATTAACCTGGACACGGGCTTCAGAGAGCGAGATTCGGAGGGCGACTTCTTCCCTTAGGAACACGTCCGGATAATGTGTCTTCTGGAAGAGGGACTCCAGTTCCTGCAGTTGTTGAGGCGTAAAGGTCGTCCGGTTGCGTCTCTGCTTGAACAGAATTCGCGAAAATTAATGACAACGCGTTCGGGCCAGCCGAACGGATTATTATACGACGATCGTCGCGTAATTATTGTACAATTACCGCGGCGAAAATTGCAACACGAATGCCGTAACGTTCTCGTTTGCGAGAAAAGGTCGCAAGGAGATGTCCGCGTTCGAGCGAGTTTATTTGTCGTCTGATAAATCGCAGCGGAGACGACGCCGAACGAAGCGTTCCCAGTATGAATGAATATTTGTGACGCAATTTCGCGTTAATTGATACCGATATTCCATGCATTCTGGCCTCCGTCACGTTTTCACAGCAGTGGCGTATCTTTTGAGAACTCGATCAGCATCGAATCAATAAATTCCTCGAATACCGTCACGGTTCCGTTGCGATTTTCTCAGACAAGTTTTGCGAGCCCGAAAACGTCGCCTAGAATCGTCCGGGAATCTTAATTCGTTCGAGATCGTTGCATTAATCAGCACGATTGCCATCGTTATCGGTTAGGCCATTTTTCCCGAAGACAATCGCAGGACAACCCAATTTCTGCCACAGGTCAATCAATCGGCCAGGAAATTTCGTTACGAATAAATATATTTGTTAACACTAGCATTACCAAACCATTCTTTTACAATTTTCTTTTACAATTCTTTATGACCAGAAAAATGGTTTTATTACAAAAATCCTAGGAAGTCCGAACCAGTCCAATCTCGTCGTTGTTATAAAACAATGTACATTAGTCACGTTTAGGGCTCGATAATTCTATCGTTGGCATAGTCGCTGCCGACGAATTCAATTAAAATCATCTTTCGGTTGCCGACAACGTTAACCATCATTTACCGAATTTTCGATGCTTCAGTTCCTGCTTTAGCAGCTGGAGAACCGCTTCAATCTCGGCAAAGGACCTAGTCGGATCTTCCCGTGATTAATATTTACAGAACATACAAATTTCATATCCGTTTCTATCGATTACCCCGCGGAGATATTCTCTCGAAACGAAAAAAAGCTAATAACAGAACGCGTCACCGCCACTTCACCGATTTTACTTGAAAATTCTCGGTAACACGTCGCGGACAGAAATCGAATGATCTGTCAAGAATGATCTGCACGCTAGCTATTCTATGCTTCCCTCTCAGTCGACAGAAACGAATGATCATTTTTAGGGTTAAAGAGCGCTCTACCCTTACTTCACAGAGACATTCTTTCAAGATCCGTTCGAAATTATTCGATTACTTTCACGGCTGGAAAACAACTAATTTCAGCTAAACGATATCGCGACGTTCGAACAGCGGAGATGAAAAAGACTTCGGACAGCGAGCGATGTGGACAACGGGTTGCAAACGAAATTGTACAAATGACATAGGAGCAACGATCGAAATTTTTCATAGCGATTCGACCACGGGGCAGACGGAGAAACGACAAGGGAAACGAAAAGATACGAGAGGGAAACGTACACTGACCTGACGACGTCTTCCGAACATGTATTCGGTGAGGAGGTCAGCCTGGGGACCCAGAGGCGATAGATACGGGCCTGCCATCCCTTCGAAGACCTGAGGGTGCTGCGTCGTTCCTCGATACTGTGTCCTCTGGTTCGACGAGATCCCGATCCGCTTTCTTGATCCTCGATGATTTTTCCCGCTGTATTCGTCACCGTCGCAGACTAGGCTGGATCGTTCGAACGTTCCCGGTAGGACGACGCCGAGGATACTGAAGCCTCCTTTCCCGTAGTTCACCCTCGATCAGCCCCGTGGTTCACGGCGAAACGGGGGTCGGTTTCCCCGGCCGGGATTGGTCGGTCTGTTTTAGGGGCGGCGCTACCTCCATGGAGATAAGTACACACCCCTCTTGTGGAAAATTCACTAAATCGTACCGCGCAGAATTTTTCCTCCGGAGAGGGATGGTACTTAATTTTCGGCTGCTCCCAAGATTTTCCCTCGCTTTCGAGCCCGCGCTAGAGCCAGCGCGCGCGCGGCTACGCTCTTCCTAATTCTGCGCTTTCTTTTCTCTCCCTTTTCAGTTGATTTTTATACTAATTCGTTTCCTCGCGCTGCCGACGCTACCCTTCTCTACACCTTTCTTGTTGTTCACCTCTCGGAGAGGTTTCCGTGTCAAATAAAGTAATTTCGATCTCAAAGCAAATTAGAAATCGTTGATAATCAAAAAATCGAGTGAAAACTTCGCGTCAGTTTTCGGTCGCGTCCCCGTTGGAATTTTTTAACGTTATCGGTTGAGGTCGTTTCGAAAAATTGAAAATTCTAGACTGCTGGCTGACGGAAAAATGAACTGAACTCGAAAGCCGATTTTAGGTTAATTTTTAGTTACGTTCCTGTAGCAATTTTTGTACGTTCTTGCTCTCAAATGAAAGCTCGAAGAGTCCCATTCGAGATAGGGTAACTTTGATTTCAAGGAAGATTCGGAATCCTTTCGTATCCTAAGTATCGTGACGAATTCTCTTTACCCTTAACCGGTACACTGGGTTAATGCAAATTTTATTTTAGAATTAGATCATCTAGAATTAGATCGATGATAAAACATTTACAATTTATTTTCAACACGTTTACAATCCTAAATGACGCGAGACGCAGAGATCCAGGAGAATGGAAAAAATGAACTTTATTGATTTCCTTACACGTCACATACCGTACAATTAAAATCAAATAGAATAAAATACAGAAAAATAAAATACCATAAAATACAATAAATTAAACTCAAATAAAATAGAATAAAGCAGGATAGAATAAAGTACGATAAATGTAAACTCGAATAAAGTAGAATAAAGAAGACTAGAATAAGAGACAATAATTTGTACAACGTATTTAAAATTATATTATCATTGAACTGTAAATACGATCCACAACGACTAACAATTATAAATATATTTGGTATTTTAAAGAATGATTAGTATCTCTCTAGCCTCTAGAAGCTCCGAAAGAAGAAGAAAACGTTACAGAAGAGGACCTGGCGGAAGAAGAGGAGTGAAACGAGGATCGCAAGAAGCAGAGGACGCCTTAGAAGAAGGACCAGGACAAGAGATCGAGATTGCAAGCTTACAAAGAAAGAAACTGGTGGAAGAGGAGAACGAGGAGGAGAAAGAAGACGAAGAAGAAGAAGGAGATGGTGTAGGGGTAGCGTAGCGTAAGGCAGAAAGTGATGCTTGGTATTCGTATAGCGCATCAGACAGAGGCACATACCCCGAAGCCATGTAATTCATTACTAAAGCAATCTCACCCTGCCCTATCTCTGCCCCGTTCCCCTCCTCGCTCGGGTCCCCTCGTCCCCGTGCAACCCCCGCGAAGCCTATCCACCAGGGTTGCAGAGAGTGAGTGCGCGGGCGCGCTCGCGTTATAATATAAAAAAAAGAAGAAAAAAGAAAGAGAAGCAGCGGGCGGGAGAGAGCGCGAAATAGAGAGAAAGAGTCGGAGAGCGTAGAGTGAGAGAGAGTGAGAGAGAGAGAGAGAGAGGGGGAGGAGGGAAAAAAGGAAGAGGCAGCCGGATGAGGAAGGAGAAGGGCCCGAATAGAATAGCGCCCCTGACGACAAAACAAAATGAAACACAAAGCCGTGTTTTCATAATTAAAAAGATTGCATGCACTGAGTACAGTTCTCTCTTGCTCTCGCTTTTTCTACCGTTGCCGTTCTATGCTCGTCTCCTCTACGGAGCCTTTCTCTTCGCTACGCTGTATTTCTCTTTTTCCCTTTCCATCTGATTTTCTCTGTGATTGTCCGACCAGCCTTTCTTCCTGGACGACGCTTTCTCCCTCTCTCTCTTTCTTTCTCTCTTTCTCTTCACGTCTCTCCCTCTGTGTATCTGCTCCTCTCTCGCTTCGTATCCATCTGCAGCCCCTCCTCTCCCTCCCGCCCTCTCTCTCTCTCTCTCACACTCTCTCACACTCTCTCCCTTCTTCTTTCTCTTTCTCTTTCTCTCGCCACGTCGCCCCTTCTTTTCACTCACGCGATTTTAATGATCTAGATACAAACCAAGTATTTTTCGTTCCGCCGCTGACCGAGCCTAATTGCGTTTCGATTGCAGCTCTGTCCTCGGTCTCGCCACAGCTCGCGGATATTACGTGTCGGTCATGTTTATCCCTCGTCCGGGAAATATTATTGTTTACAACGCCCGTGCTCGCTACAGGAAATTTCACGATTGTTCCTTGGAATTTCAGATGATCGAAACGCAGATCCAGCGCGGACGCGACGGAAATTGCTTGTCGACGTTAGAAAATATTCGTCGCGTCTTCGTAACTGTATTAGGCGAAACGCGAGAATGAGCAGAAAGGGTTAAACTTTCCCTTGGGAGTTTCTGTTCTTTTTCTGTTTCGACTTTTCGGTGTCCAATGGATCTCGCCGCGACGATGACAACAACGCAGACAAGAGGCTAATGGGTTTTCTTTCGTCGAACAGCACTCGTGCTGAAAGCGTCCCGACAAAGAAACGCGCGAAATGAATATGTGCCCGGACGTATATTAGAATGCATTAGAGAAATGGGTTAATTACCGCTTACTCTTTGAAACGTCTACTGTTTTGTTTTTGCTTCTCTCGCAGCGGGGGCGAGGGCGAGGGCGCGCGGGGGTGAGCCAGAGGTCTGCATACGTTACATTCGTTGAAAATATAGTTCCACGCGAAATTATACTTCTGATCCACCTATTCATTAGCCCCTAGATCACGTGAGCAGCGCGCGCGTTCCATACGCTGCCGGTATGCATACGCAAATATTTCAAATGCGCGTACATACAATTTCTTTTCATTCTTTCATAGTCTACGCGGAATAAATTCCACTCCGAAATGAACGTCGCCAATTGGTGAACGAACATTTTCCGTGTTCGCCGGCTTGGATTCGACGACACCGGTATGACGATCTTGTTATAGTGAATCGCGAACGATCGAACCTGAGAAAAATCAGTCGGTCTCGAACGGTTGTCTTTTAAACGATTTTGAAGCGTGTTGCGATCAGAGCTTTTGAACGTTCGAGGGCTTACGTTGAAGCTAAAAGAGCTCTTTTTGAGATAGGTTAATTTTGCTTTTATGGAAACTTTGACGTCATTTTGGAAAATCGAAAATTCCAGACCGCTAGTCGGCGATCTTGGGTAAGAAGTGGTACAATTTTAAAGAGTAAATTCGCGGAGATTTTACATAGGATTCTCACTGGAATTTTTTAACGCTGTTAGTCTCAAATCGGTGCTTGAAGAGTCCTCTTCAAGGTAGGGTAGTTATAATTTTAACAAAAAATTCGGAATCGCTTCAAAAATTCAACAGATTCAGACATCTGCCGGACAGAAAAATGACTCTCTTACCAAAGGGTATATTTAGATCGATTTTAAGTTGCATTCCCGTTGAAACTTTTAAACACTATTGATTTTAAATTAAAGCTTGAAGATTTCACTTTAAAACGTGATAATTCGAAATCGAAGATAATTTCAAAATCGTGTCGGAAAATTGACGAATCCGGGCCACCGGTTTCGGGAGAAATGCTAGAATTTTAAGGCAGCGTGTTCGAATAGATTTCGAAACGCGTCCTGGATATTTGGTATTGTGCGTAGACGAAGCTTCGAACCGTTGAACGACAGTGAACGTATCGACGTGGCGATACTTAAGCGACGCGATGGCCAGTGGCCACACGGGCATTCAGTGACGATTTATGGGGTTGAAAGGATCGCTTTACCTACAAGGGTACTACTTTCTGTTTATCCAGGGTCTTTTATTGGTCCCTTTGATTTTGACCTTCCACTTTCTTCTGAAAACTCGGTATGCCAATTTTCTGCCAATCCATTGTGCGTAAGTGGAACGATTTTCCTTTGTCTATTCCCGACATCGGCTCGATTGATACCACGCACGCACAGATAGCTTTATAAGAACGACACGACAACGTATCGTCGATTTAAAACTACGAGTCGAATACTTACACGGATTATCAAAATCTCCATCGACGTTTCTGCACTCCATTAGAGGCGGCATCGATAAACATCGCATTCCACTTTATTAAACATTTCGCCACGTCGAGTTCTCGATCGGGAAACCTCGAACCGTTGGAAATCCGCAGTCAATTTATAATTTATCGGGGCTTAATTTCTGTCGAATTTCTCAATGAAACCGATAAATGACACTCGATACCCGAGCGGACCATGCGAATATGTAAACACTTATTTCCGTTTGAAATTAATCGCGTTCGATAGCCATCAATGAGAACGCGTGCGGGGGTGTGGGTTGAGGGTGCGACTTGAATGGAGGGTGTGAACGCGTAAACGGACGCGAGAACGTTCAGAAAACATTAACGGAGACTGTGGCATGTGTGCAAAATAATATTTGTCGCAGAAATGAATTTCGCAGAACGGATGTGCACGTGTCAGACGCGATTTGCGTAAACGTAAGTAGATTCCGAAACAATCGATCACAATAGTCAGGAGTATCGAGGCGAATTCGTCGGGAATAGTGTCACTCAGCAGGACAGGGTCCAGGCAAGAACCATTAGCCTCTATTATTACGGTCCTTCTGTCGAAGTCACCATACCATCCTCCATTTTCTTCTTTGTATTCACGTAGCAGGCAAGGACCCTCGATCCCTTTGCTTCACTTTCGATCCTTTATCCTTTTCTTTGGATCTGTGAACCTGAGGCGTGTCGCCCTTATTATTTTTGTTTCCACGCCGCATTTGCCGAATTAATCAACTTCTCTTCGAAGCGAAACGTCTGCGGAATCTTGAATTTGCAATTTGCAGGATTAATCCGGATAGACTTCGATGCTAAGCGGGATACACATTCAAAGCAACTTGAAAATTTGTTGCAGCAGAAATTTTTCAACCTTTGGTAGCTCGAATTAAAGCTCGAGGATCATAGTTTGCGATAGAATAATTTTTGTCCGAAGAAAAAATTCGATATCGTTTTAGAAAATTAATGAACTCCGTATACTGATTCAGGGGAAAATGACTCGATTTTAAATGCAATATTTGATCAGTTATAAGTTGCACGCTCGTAGGTCTTTTCAAATGTAAGTCGTCTTAAAATAAAGCTTGAAGAGTCCTTTTTCAGATTGGCTAATCTTAGTTTTAACGAAAAATTCGGAATCTTCGAAATAATCGATAAATCTGGACCACGGAGTCGGACAAGATTGGCTTGTATTTAAAGAGTGACCTCAAGCCAATTTTTAGTTGTATTCCCGTAGGGATATTTTAGCATTAGTGGCCTCAAATTAAAGCTTGATGAGTCCACTTCAAGATGGGGTAATTATGATTTCAACGAAAAATTCGAAATCTTCGAAACAATCGATAAATCTGGACCATCGAGTCGGACAAAAATGGCTTCTACTTAAAGGATGAGATTAAACCAATTTTAAGTTCTATTTTCGTGGGAGTATTTTAACATTATTGGTCCGAAATTGAAGCTTGAAGAGTCCGCTTCAAGATACGGTAGTCATGATTTCGACAAAAAAGTCGGTAATATTTATTTAAAAGAAATCGGAACAGTAAATCCGGAAGGCTCGAGTATAAAACTTCGGTAATGGTTCCCGAAAGGTTAGAACTCGGGGTCAGGATTTAATAACAAACCGAAATGAAAAAGTTTCGTTTCGATTTAATCCGGTTGAACGGATGACCTGTAGATCCGTGGCCCCCGGCCTCCCCCCGGCCCGGTTCTCGGCCCTAGTTCTATCCCTCCTTTCACCCCCCTGCCCTTCTGTCCGATGCCCTTGTCATGACGGTTTCCTAAGCCAGACGATTACTCATCATCCCCCGACTAGTTGTACAACAGAACGACTACACTGACGAGGTTATTTTAATCAACGAAACCGCGTCCTCTCTCCCCTTACCGCCTCCGCTCGCCGCCTGCCCCGCGACCCCCTTGAACGCCACCTCCAACTCCGGCCTCCAACCCCCTTACAACAAGAGTGCACATGAAACCATAGTGCTACCAGGGAGATCAACAGGACGAGCCAGACAACCGGATGTTATCATTTCAACAACATTTCCATTGTGCGCCCTCTCCCTCCCTCCCTTTCTCTCTTTCTCTTGTCTCGCGTCCGACAACGTTTCATCCATCTTTACTTCTTTAATTGCTTAGCCGAAACCCAGAAATTGCTTGAGAACGCAGTTGGATAATAATTTATATAAACAACTGACGAGAATATCGGTGAAGATACGAATATATTTTTATTTAACTAATAGTAATAATCCAATCGAGTTTGCGGTCAGACTTCGGATACATTTGAAACGACATGATTTCACCGATTGAATTAACCCTTTGCGGTCGTATGTCTACTCTCAGCCACCAAAGGCGTTTACTTATTTTTTCTATTCTTCTTTCTTTTCACATAAAATTAAAATATATCACTGTGTTACGTATATCTAAGCTTAAAGGAGGATTAATAAACGTTGTTTTTCCTTTCTAATCTTGCATATTACGTATTACTTGATACGACCGCCATTAAATTATAGCAACTTTTAATTTTCATTCTAATTACATTGAATAAGTAATCTGAAAAGTCAGGTTACTGATACGCGTGCTCGCTGCATATTCAAAGTCGATTTTCTCGACAACGGAGCCTCGAACGAAAGAGTTTGATTTCTCATTTTCGACTTATCTTTTCACGCAGAATACCACCCTCTCTCGGTTGTACCGCCGACGCTGCTACACCCTGTATATCGCTCCTGCAACGAAGGCAGAATTCTAGGCTGCGTATTGTGCAAACGTTAGTTGCAGATAGTCTTATCGCGAAGAGCAAAGGGTCGTCGATTTGCGCAGGGAACGCAGGTTGGCATCGGTGCCGGCAGGTTTAGTGTTAAGGGAATTAGGGGCGGGATGCGGCGGTGCGGTGCGGTGCGGCGAGCTCGCGGGTGCGAGTCCTGCGGAGGCTCATCCAATCTTTGTCAGGCAAATCACAAAGGTTTTTTAACTCGTCCCTGCCGAGCTTTATCCGTCCCTGTGTACACGGTAGCGGTAGGTAGCGCCGCTGCTACCAAACGCACCACCACCGACCACTACCACTACCACCACCACCACCGCCACCGATACCACCACCACCACCGCGACCAATACCACCACCAGTGCCGCCGCCGCCGCCGCCGCGCCGGTACCACCACTACCACCACCACCACCGCCACAACCATTTTACCACCGCCACCCGGAGCTACCCTCTGGAAGAGTAAGAAGAGGCCAGTAGAGGGAATAGCAGCACTGGTACTCTATTCATTTATACATTACGTAGAGCCTCGTGCAGAAGGGCTGCGCAGGCTCGCTTGGCGTCGGGGGTGCCGCGGGGGTGGGACAAGCAGGGGCCGGCAGAGGACGGGGGTGGACACGGTAGGCAGACTCTCGAGGAGAATCGAATATAATGCAGCCTCGGTCCGCCGTTTTTATGAAATGCATAAATAAACGAAGGCGAGGGACGATTCTTCGTTTTCACGGCAAAAGGAGATTAAAAATCTCCGCCTTTTGTCCCGACGGCTGCCACCCCCGCAGTTATCCCCTTGTCTTCTCTCTCTCTCTCTCTCTCTCTTTCTCTCTGTCTTTCTTTGTCTCTCCTTCTCTCTCTCCTTCTTCTTCTCGCTCGGTCCCACCACTGCGGCCAAGAAATGTTTTTTCTTCCCCGTGAATACCACCCCTCGATATTACAATTTTACCGACGTATATTCTCCTCACCTCTCGTCACTGGCCATTATTGTTGTCCACGGACAGGAAGGAGCCGCCTTTGTCTACGGAGATGTAACGAAAATTATTTGGACTTCGTGTCTGGGGGACGATGTAGGACCGGCTTACGACCTCCGAGATGTCTACGGGGTGGACAGGATTGATCACGAGGAATTTCCGGTTAATCGTTTGCTTCCAGGCCTGCCGGAGCCATAGATTTTTGAAATAGCGAATTTCATCATCTCATGCAGAATTTGGCAAATGAATTGTTTTTAGTTATTACATATACATATTACAGTTTATAGTATACAGTATAGTTTATATTATACTTATATTATACAGTTTATATTGTACTTATATTATACAGTTTATATTATACTTATATTATACAGTTTACATTGTACACATGTATATTATACAGTTTATATTGTACACATGTATATTATACAGTTTATATTATTTATCATATTACAATTTAT
>CM052156.1:1977083-2001423 GCA_028455555.1 Augochlorella aurata | reverse complement strand
CTTTTCTCTAGAGAGTTTCTCGACGAATACAAGCTCAGTCTAGGGGGGCGTAATCAATGAATGGACCAGGCGGACAATCCTTCTGTTACAAAAGCCTGACATTTTTCGGCTTTTCAGTGTCATTACCATAATAATGCGAATAAAAGGGAATTCTCGGAGTCCAGACTAGTCTCCTTCGCCCCCGCCGCCCTCCGCCCCTTGTCGTCCACCACTCCCGACCGTCCCCGTTCACCTTCAGCCCCCGGGAAACGATGGGACTAATGAATAGATTTTGTCTAGCTTAGCCATGCTTCGCTCACCGATCAAAAAAATCACCTTCCTCTCGCATTAGGCTCCGTGCTGCGATCATAGTTAGCGAAGATGTTGGACACTCGCTGCGTCGAAGTATCCCACATTTCGTTTCCTTTTCGAAAAAGTGACACGACCGCGAGAAAGAATTGGACGAAACGTCGATCCAGAATTTTCGAATTATATTTTTGGATTTAGGTCACGATCATTTCGATTCGTCGGCTGCGGGGAACGATTCGACTTCGAATTTGCGTATTAACAATTTTCGGAGAACACCGTGGACCAATTGAACGTTAGTACGAAGCGAGCGTGGGAACGAGCAGTCTCTCCGTCATTGGCAATGGGACAGCCGTCGCGCGAATAAATTGCCGGAAACCGAGTAATCCGAACCGGAATTTTTTCGGAAGTATGAAACTCGGTCGTGGGCAACGAGAAACTTTGAAACTGCGGCGAGGAGGGAAAAGAGGCGTAAAAAATCGGCGAAAATTGGAGAATTCGTTGAGCAGTCAGATTAACTAGAATTTCGAGGAAAAGCTGTGCATGTATGTATATATGTATACGGCGAGACGATGGCGGTGTGCGGCAGTTGCGATATAGACTCTGGCTGGACGGGTGAGGCGGAGTAAAATACCGTGTATCTCGTCTAATTACGGTAAGAATGTGGCCGCGGGAAAGAGCGGGAAGGCTGTTTATCGAAAACTGAGGAGATATTGAGATACGCCTCGGCGTGCAGCACAATGTGAATGGCTGCGGCAAAAGAGAGAGAAAGGTCTCGGGGGACGAGAATAAGCGTGTCGACTCGATCGTATGAGCCAGTAAATGAATTACCGATAATTAGAGGACGGTTTTACGAAGAATGGGGAAATTGGATGCGCGCCTTTCTGAATCTTTGTTAATCAGTTCCATTTTGCAAAGCATCACTGCCGCAGTTCCCTCGACGACTGAATCGAGAATTCCAGGGCCGCCATTGCTGCCAGAATTTCTTCCTCGTCGTCCTCTCCTTCGACGTTGCACGCTGGAAACACTGAAATCATTTTCCGATCACTCTTACCGCGAGAAACTCGATTATTAAACTCGCAACACAATCGCGCCAATGCGCGCCATTTCGACGGACGATCCGCCATATTGTGATTATGCCGTAGAACTTTTAATTATTACTGCGATTCTTTTGTAATTCTCTAACGGGTCCAATTAGGTTTTATGAAGCAAATGAAATTTTGTAAAATTTCCAACTATTTTTGAGCTGTTAATCGATGTACGAAATTTATATTTGGCATAAAATCGTTCGGCCGTTATTTAAACTAAGGCGGATGCTTAACAAATTCCAATCAACGTTTTAAAAAACTATTTAACGAAAAAGTCGGTTCGTTTGTTAAAAAAATTCCACGTGGTGTCGCGAGAAACGGCGAATAGCTGCTTGTTTAATTAAAACAAGCGATTTGCTCTTAGTTACGATTAATCAAAAATCATAATTTCAGTTAGAAAAATTGTTTTTAATATTTCAAACAAAGAGGAGAGTGTGTGTGTGTGTGTGTGAGAGAGAGAGAGAGAGAGGGTAGAAAATCGAGAGCCATTTTGCCGGTTTCAGACATGGAATGAAAGGTGAATTGTGAGAACGTTGACAGCCGATGCTGGAACGGATGGATAAAAATGCCGGAGAAATTAATTAGCACCGGTGGTCCGCGGATTAAACGGATAAAAACTCATCGGCGAATAATTTTAGTTTATCGCGGCATTGCGGCCCTGGAGAGAGTAGATCTAGCTCGGTCCGCATCCGCAGAAGGGTGGTTTTAATTACCCCTTCCATTACTGCAAAACCAACCCCGTTAGTGGATTCATTTAGTCACATTACCAGACCTCCCATTCCTCTTCCTACCAATCCCCCCTCTTTCTCCTTTCTCCTTCCCGGGGTCTCGCTCTTTCTCTTTCATTCATTCAGCACCAGCGGTTGCCTGCATGTTTCAAACCAATATTCTGTTTCTCTTTTCGTCTTCTTAATACAACTTTCTGTCTTCGTATGCGTTCGCTGCTCCACTCAATGCAACCTTCCTCTCTCGCTCTCCCTCTCTCTTTTTCTTCTCTCTCTCTCTTCCTTTTTTTCTTCTCTCTTTTCCTCTCTCCTACCTCCAGTGCCTAGATTTCATTACGTTCCCTTATTATCGCTTCGTGAAAGAATTCTCTGGATACTAATCATTAGGATCTCTATCAATTTGCGAGAAGAATAAGTATTACGAACTTTATCGATTTCTTTACGGAATATGCAAGTGTTCCATCCTCTTGCACATCGCGTATCATTCAATAAAATAAAATAGAATGCACTAAATTAAACTCAGATAGACAGAAATACGTAGCTAAAACACGAGCAGTGACAAACGTACTGTATTATTTGGAACTTATAAGTAACTTGCAGCACCATTCAAAAGCAGATTTTATGCACTTACAGAAAACAAATGTTTCTTTTAGAAGAAAAGAAACACAGTAACAAAGACACCAGAAAGGATGTAACATATTTAAATGTATTTCGCAGGAAGATCGGCGGTCTGCTCGTTCCCGCGGGTCTAATAAACAGCGGAAGTTCGGGCGAAGTTGACCGGTAATTGGAAGAAAATGAACCGCAGCTGATAAACAGGAATCGAAGTCCGACGAACGCATAATTCCGGGAATATATCGGACGGGGCAGATCTTGAGACGACACGGAGCACCGGTGCCGCCGGAGGCTGCGGTGCCGTTCGCATTCAGAAGTTGTTCGAACGCATTCAGAAGTGGTCGGCAAAGTGAATAAGCGGAAATGCATTGGTTAATAGGGAAGCAACTGTGCGCTCTTTTCGCGGAAATACATAAAGTAGATTGGAGAATATCGGAGAGAGAGCGAGCGAGCGAGCGAGAAAGAGAGAGAGAGAGAGCGAAGCAGAAGGAAGCAAACAAGAGGAGAGAGAGTAGAAGATGAAAAGCGGAGCCATTGAAATAATGAGGACAAAGGAGGAGGAATCCGTGTTCGGTAGATCTCGTGGCTAGGTGGATCGGTGGATCAGTGGATCGGCGGATCACTGGATCTGGGAAGAGATAGATAGGATAGAGATCGAGAGAGTGTATGTGTGAGAGAGAGAGAGAGAGTTTCCGGAAGGAACAAGGAAATTCGTGTGTTTCGAGAACTTGTAACCGTGCTCCCGAAGTTGCTCGGAGGCCGAGTAATTAACGATATTTCAGGGGTAATTAAACGCATCCAATCTAGCTGAAGGGTTGGCTGGTAAAGGCCTTCGGCTTCAGAAGTTCGAAGATGGTACTGCTCCCGAGGAAACCGCATTTTCTATGCACCCTTTACCCTCCAAGAAACCGCTCTGTTACCGGCCATCCCTCCTATCTTGCTCTCCTCATCTTTGTCTTCTCCTTTCCACCTAATTCCTTCCCTCCCACGCGACTCTCTCTCTCTCCCTCTTACTATCTTTTTCTCTATCTTTCTATCTATCTATCCATCTATCCTCTCTCTCTCTCTCTCTCTCTCTCTCTCTCTCTCTCGCTCTCTCTCGCTCTCTCTCTCTCTCTCTCTCGCTCTCTCTGTCACTCCTCCGATACGTGTCGCTCTTGCTCAATGGCTATCGAGCACATTCCCGATACGATCGTCGTTTAATTTAACTCTCGTTTCACTCTTCCGCTCGCTTCTCCCTGCATCTTTCCGCATGTGCATCCGCATGCGATTGATAACGAAATTCGAGCGATACTGATTTCCGAAAACGTTGCACCGTTCGGCCGGGAACTTTCGGGAAATTAGACTGTTCCGTTCTAATTTCGGACACGGACTACACGCTGTTCGAACAAAATTGCAGCATGGAAAAATGGTGGATAAGAGATCGGCCAACTTCGACCGAAGATAACTTCGCGAAAAATCAACGTAGAATAGTGAATTTTCGATTGAATTAAAGCCTGAAATTTCTACTTTAAGATCGCGTTTCTGGATTGTAGATTCGATGCAACCTCGCCACTGTAACTCTTTAAATACGAGGCCATGCTTGTATTGAACTTTGTCAAGTTTGACGAAACGCACGGACTTCGCAAAATTTTTTTCTGGTATGACATTTATGCTGGAATAAAGATCGATCCTTCCCCTTTAATTTAAAAAAAGAGGAACGCGGCTGCGAATTTTTCTCGCGAAGTTACAGCACTTTAAAGTGAACCTTGTATTTCGTCGAGAATGATTTTACATTAAATATCTCGAAAATTATAAATCGTCCGCATCCAGAAACGTGTATCATTAGACATAGTTTTTCGAGTTCTGTGTAAAGTCTCATCAAAAAGTGAGCGTCGCGCCTGGGCACCTCTCCTTGTAAATATAGCGAGGTCAAAGTTTACTGATGACGCTCTTCTCCGCGACAGATGCGGCCCCAAATAATTTTCTATAATTGATTCCAGGAGAATACGGAGGCGGTACATCGAGATGGAGAGCAGCCGGAATTATGGCACACGTTGACGATTAAGGGCACGTGGCCGAGTTTGCACTATGCTCGAAAAGGACAATGCTGGAAGCCCTTTGGAGGCGTGCGGCGGTGCTGTGGCCCATCCATATTTCTTTTCTTCTGTAAGTGCACGCGAATC
Organism: Augochlorella aurata; assembly: GCA_028455555.1. Classification (NCBI taxonomy): domain Eukaryota; kingdom Metazoa; phylum Arthropoda; class Insecta; order Hymenoptera; family Halictidae; genus Augochlorella; species Augochlorella aurata. The sequence continues at coordinate 1,996,545 of CM052156.1, read as the reverse complement.
GAAGCGCGATATTGACAACGTTATTACTAGACTGCGGATTTTATGCATTTATGACGAAAACGAGGCTGTCTAATCTAACAAACTTATTTAAAAAAGAATTAACACTTCACTGAGTTTCTATTTCTTGCAATTGGCGTGGCCAATTTTTCTTTTGCATAAAAATTTGCGCTCTGGTTATTCGCTGTTCGAAACATTCTGAAAACAAGTCGAGTGTAATTTGCGTCTCGAAAATAATTATTATTAATTGGTATCTGGTAACGTTGTTATATCATTTGTTTCAGTTTATCACAACTCTTATAATGAAGACAGCAAATTGTTACTTAATTGCTGGCTCTTGGCGAGCCAGAAATTACGAAACTAAAGAAATCGTTTGCAAAAAGTCACGTCGGACAAATAACAGGTATGTTTTTAGTAAGAACAGAACTGCTCTTAATTTTTATTAAATGCACAATCCACTCATGACGCGTCGAATGATTTTAGTAATCGCGTAAATGTTGTTGTGAACAATTTGTTCATGCCTGGCGGCGGTTGCGTGACGGATTATCCGTTCGGTATTTCCGCGGTGTATTTGCGCGGAATATAACCTATTGTGAATGACCGAACGAACAAACATCGGTTCCGTAATCAAGGATTACGAAACACTGGTTAGACTGATCAGGACTGAAAATCTATTCAGTGGCTTATATTAAAAAATCAAAGATGCGAAGTAGACAGAGCCGGGGGAGGGAGGGGGTGCAGTCACCGAGCCGCAACGAATCATTATTTCCACCTCAATTAATATTTTAATCAAGCCTCTCTACATTGTGTTGTTCTATTTACGGTCTCGTTAACGTTTAACAGCCGTCTCAGGCCACGCCACCAGTTATCATTTACGCGTTGCCCAAGAATCGTTCCTTTGTGCCGGACGAATAACGGCTCGGCCACTGTTTTACGCCGTTGTTTAAACAATCGTTCGGTTTCCAGAGACATGCGTGAATTTCTTCATCAAATCTTTCCCCGAAAAAATTCGCGAACACTTTCTCCACTTTGTAGACAATTTTCAGCTACGGTTAACATTATTAGAAACCCCGTGGTCTCGAAATTCGGTCCGACAATTTTTATTTCGCGTACAGATCAATTCGTTGTTATAAAAATTGTGAGGAATTTAAATAAATTCTAGTCACTTTTAGATCTCGGCAGGCACAGTGTTAATAGTTAGACGCGCCGGGGAAGTGATAGTTGATTAATCGTGGAGTAGCCGGCGACGGCGAGAGGCATAATGGAAATTAAAACGTGTACAAAGAAGCGGGTCGAGAAAAAAAAAGGGGGAGCGAAGGGAAGAAGAAGCCGCAGATCGCATCAGATTCTCGATTACGGTCCGAAAATACGAAATAATAAAGCCCGCGGAAAGGCCCGGGCGCAATGATGCGCCCCGTAAGTCAGCGGAGCATGTGCAGCGTATGCGATTAGTTTTCATAAAAGGTGATTTTAATGGAAGCCCAACTGTTCCCCTGAGTTTTCAACAAGCCCCCATGTCAATGACTCCCTTTTCAATTGTTTACCCTGCGCCACCAGCCCCTCTATTCACCTACACAATAGCTTATAGATTACATCAGGAGATTACTATTCAAATTCTGTTTTCGTTCGGCGGTCCTTTATGCGAGGCTCGGTTAAAAAAAAAAGAAAAAAATGGGACGCCTGCAATTAATCGTTGCCCCGATCCATTAAAAGTCAATCCAATTTCGCCCCGCGGGCCCGCACAATAGATCCGCGACCAAACGACAGGTTTACCATTTCGTTCTTTGTCCCTGTCTTCGCTCGAATAACGTGTTCGGAAAATTTATTTAACCCCGCGCGTTCGACGGCCGCGTTTATTGCGCGAACTCTCTGCATTGCGCCGCGACTATTTTTTTTTTTCAACGATACCCCAGCGCACCGTGCGCCGCAAGTCGCCAGAGTGTGTCAGCGAAATTAGGCGAACACTGTGGCGATGGTTGCAGTTTGTTTCAGTCGCGTCTAAAATTTATCTAAATTTCTCGAAAATTTATTGTCGCTCTTCCACGCTAATTTCTGCAAACGTTGCAATGGGATTATTAAACGTACATTGTTTATAGTATTTTTAGACGAGGTTGAAACATCCGAGAAATGAAAATGAGAAATCATGCACTTTGGTTATTATTCTTCTTTTCTGCGAGCCACGGGATTCAAGGCTGTGCCAGTGAAATTAGATAATTACCAGTAAAATGGAACAATGGGAATTGCAACGATGTCTCGTATCAATCTCGATTCGATGACACGATTATTAGGAGCGAATGGGCCACCCCATGGCAAGATGATTAAATGAGCCACGCCACAAATGGCTTGACGGGAGCCGTCTGCTTTTAGTCCCCCTGTTTGCAGTAGCTTATGGTGTTACGCTAGCAATGTATCATGCCAATCATAGCAATCTCTCCGCGCGAAAACGAATCTCGGAAGAACGATTTACATTTGTTGTGCGCTGTTGTAAAACGTTTAAAAAATTCAAATAAATTCTACGTTGCAATTCTTATAAGGCTAAAGGTTAAGGCAATATTGTTAGCCGTTCTTAGACCTCGGCAGTTCTAATTTGTCAAGGTTATGTCAATCGCGGAAAGCTATCGAACGAGACGAAACTGTCGGTCAATTGTTACGCGGTGGATTTCAATCGAAATTAAAAAACCGCGCGCGAACTTCCGTAGCGACCTAGGATTATTAATCGTCGCGCACGAATTTCATGGAAACAGGTAATTTTCGAGACCGGCGGTCCAACGAAGAACGGACAATGGATTGATCGAGCTGCCTAAAAAATTGATAGTCGGCCAGGATTTTTAGGCAATTGTTCCCCGAATCCGCAACAGCTTTAGTTGACCATTTGCATCCGGCACGTTTGATTAATTCCAAATGTGAGCGTTCGAATGCGTCCGTGGGCCACGGTATACTTGCTGCAGACTATTGTCTTGACCACTTTGCTTTGGACGGCTCCCGCATTGTTCCATTTTCCGAGAGCACTCCTACCTCGAACCATAAATGCTCGAATTGTTCATTTATTCGTGCATTGTGCAATTAGTTATAGCTTTTCGCCGCGTTGTTCCTCGCCCGGCGGCCATCTTTATTTTCCCTCCGACTTCAGCCTGCTTCTCTCGTTAGCCTGATTTCCTCCCACGATCGCTCGGCTAATCACGAGATTACCGATCTCCTACGGGATACGGTCTCCGCGAAATTTGTTCGGTTCGCAATTTTTTCGAAAGCAGAGGGTGCGCCCAGACTTTGAGCTCTCGATGCGGCATTCTTCGCAGACGGTGATCGATTTATGATTTATCGATCGCTTTGTGTCTGGACCGCAGATTTCGGCCGCAGAACGTCCGATTCCTCGGAGTCAGTCGGACTGATTTTATTTATAATAAAAATACGAAACTGTAAAGACTTTAATTTTACCTCGAAAATATACTCGCGTTAATTGCAACTTATTACAATTATTAAAAGCGCTGGAATATTTTCATAGCGATAAACTTCGACAATTTTTATTTTACATAGAGATCCGCGGCTCAGTTATGATTTATCGATCGCGCACTTTCTGTACCCGGAGAATTCCTGAGCATAATGTAGGAGTCTGTGAGGCAGACCAGCCGTACCCAATTGATAAAAATGACTGTAAAGATGCTAAATTCTATCCACGATACGAAATCGAATCTCTGTGGAGAAATGAAGGAAGCAGACTGCAACTTACGACGAGGAAGAATGATCAAAAACCATCATCGAACGTGTGTATCGGAAGTGTACACGCGGACAGGCGGAAGCGAAGAAAAAGGGGAGTGAGAGGGGGGCTGGACGCGCGTAGCCGCGGCTGCAAAATAGATTTTTGCAAACAGGATGGAAGATTGAAAAGCTGATAAAAAAATGGATTGTTCGAGGATGACGAATCTCCGCGTCGATAGGCGTCGAGGATGAGAAACAAAAGGCATTGTGTTCGTTTCATCCGCTCGAGCGGTCTACCAAAGAGAAACGAGAAGGTGCTGGTATCGCAGCGGTAGTGAAAATCGAGGAACGATATTCATCGGTAGCTCCGAACGAAGTCTTCCTCGGTTGAAAGTCGACCGATGGAAAATCGTGAAAATGATATGCTGGACAATGGGTATTGTTCGAACCGATCGCCACGTCTGCCCTCCCACCATCGGCGGGCCTATGCTACTGCCTTGCCTGCCAGAGGCCGTGGGCTTGCCTCAGCCTTTGCTTTTCGTCTCTGGCTAGATCTACTCGAATCGGTTCGGTATGCGGCCGTTGCAGTTGCTTCTTCCTTCCCCGGATTCGCGAACCGTTCTTCCAGAAAACGACAGTCCAATAGGAGTTTGCCTTGGTCCCCTTCACCCACGCCTTCGACCATTCCTCCCTCGTTCTCCAGCGAACCCGACCAAACCTCTACGTCCGCATCCAATTAATCGTCGCGTTTGCAACTTTCTGCATCGTCTTCGTTCCGATCAATTTCAAATTCGCTCCATCCTCGATCCAATCGGTTCCACAGCCACTCAACGAAACGTCTCCGAGGTCAGCGATCGCTGCATTCTCGGCCGAGAGACACGCGTGCACCTTCGATAAGCGTTCCCCTTGCGTCGCGGTTCGTCGCCGGTTCGCCTAAACGGTCGCGATCAGGCCGCGGAACCGGCGATCGACGGAATTTCGCGAGGAGGGTGTCGAGGGTGTCGTGTATCGAGTACGACGCAGGTGGATAGGGGGTGGAGATAAAGGAGAGGTAAAGAACGAAGGGCGGGCGGAGATGAGAGGAGAGGACGGGGGGGAGAGAGGGTGGGTCTGGGGGGATTCGTTTTTCCCTCGAAACTCTGGAGTGACGGGTAATCATAATTTCGACAGAGTCGTTCGTATTCAGAGATTGAGATATATAATAAGCCCGAGGCTGCGTTCACATCACAGAGAGACAGTCCGATACGAGTGAGTAGGTACATTATACAAACGGAATACCTACCCCAACCTATGCCAACCTACTCGTTCATTGGCATCAAACCAACTACTACTACTAGCATCGCCACCGCCACTACTCACCCTCTTATTGCGTGACTCTATCCTTGAAAGGTATTCTCACTATCTACTGGGTGATACTCGGCAACTATTGCCATCGAATTAACACACGGGCCCCGTTTCGCCCTGCAACAATTTTCTTCCCCGATTTCGCATCTTTCCACGCGTCTACCGATCCCTGTGAAAATTCCAAGCTGCTCGTCGTCGGCAGATTTTTATGCGAAACGAGAGCCGCTTCCGTGTCTCGATTGCTATTTTCACCGGAGAAGCGATCTTGCGATCTAATTATTAAATTAATTGACGATCAAAGGCATGCGATCGAAGCCTCGACGCACTTTATGCGTTTTACGCGACATGATTCTCTCCTGTGAAAATTGTTAATCGAAGAATCGACGTTGTTTTCGGCGTTTCCATCGAACGTGCGTTTAATTCGATCGAAGCGCATCGATGGGAAAACTTTGGCGGAGGGCGTAATTAATTAATCGGGGAACAATTGGCAGCGGTGGAGACGGCAAATAGTGATTCTCAAGCGACGCCACCCGTTAGACAAGCCTACAGATATTCTGATGCGACAAAGAATTGATACGTTCCTTTCGTAAACGTCTCTCTTTTTTTCTTTCTCTTTCTTCTTTTGGAGCAAAAGTACCGATGGACCGACAATGGAGCACATCTGTAGGTACCACGAAACAATGGCTACCGAGATTGTGGAACCTATTGCGGATAGTATTCCATAATATACCCTGTTGTTTCCGCTCCCTCGGATAGAACTAGCAGCACGCTCGATGAAAATATATGGCCCCCTTTCGAAGGTCTATCCAGACTGACACTAGCAGAGCTCGTTATTTCTCCGTGAATTTTCTTCCTCGCCCTCCCCTTTCCTTTTAATTCTCCTGAAGTCCCTCTTCCTCGCCCGCGTCGCGGCCGCCATCATTTATTTACCTTGGATTATTCGTTTCTATTCTAACGCCGACAATGGGCATAACGAGCTCGCTATAAATAACGTATAAAACAATACCGCGCTTCAACAAATTCTTCTGCAATTACTTGGAACCTTATTACATCAAATACGATATTGTAGCTCGTTCTAGTTACACGTGAGATTTTTATAAACTTTATTTGTTGCATACATTATTTATTTGTACGAGCTGTTCATTAGAGGGGATGATGCAAATGTAATTAAATATACATATGTATCGTTTCCGAAAGTACATGGTTCTCAGCTGAATATTTCAGAAGACAATTATGTAATTGTGCTTTTAAATGATTGTTAGGTAGATATTGTTCCTATTGCTTCCATTGAAATATTTCTCATGCCCGTGATACGATTTATCAGATAGGGTGAAATGAAACCTCCCTGCCATCTATCAGTAGGAGAACGTTCTTTTACGGTTCTAATTAACTTTGCGTTTACGTCGGAATCGATTAATGATTATTCTTAAATTAGCGAGACTATTATTTAATGTATCCTTCCATATTGGTTTTTTGAATCTAGCAAAAGACTTTGTTGTTCGGTATGTGTCTGTTTTATCGACTGAACGATCGAAGAATGATAGCAGGGTTTCTTTATCATGGACCATAAATAGTTACAGATGTATTTATGTAAATAGTATTGAGAGGAAAAGAGATTTTACGAAACGAACACTGACCTGTATTCTCAAAAATTCTGATTATTGTACAGAGTAAGATAATAATTATGATAATTTTTTCTAGAAGTTCTTTTAAACAGTTCTTTAGCTATGTATCGTATAACAATCGAATAGAATTTATTAAGACACAGATTAATTTTAAGAAATCTTGTAACGCTTAAATTTATGAAGTAGTACAAAAAAATATATTACAAAGGCACGTTCTTCTGTGTGCATCTCAACGTATCTTTGTTACGATAAATACTTATTTATCACGTTATTGACGAACCACTTCTCAGTGAACTGCAAATGATTCCCAGGGAGTGAGAGAAAGTGAATTTTTCTTGAGTCATGTAGCGCTTTCAGTCCTAAACGATCCTAGAAATACAGTACATTGTTCCTCCGTTTACCAACGACTTTGTAATTAAAAAGAAATTATAAATTATACATTATTCACCTGGAGAAACAAATCAGTCTGTTCTAAAGATTGAATCAGCTGATCTTGTCCAGGCTTATAGAATCCAAACCATTCGGATTCTCGTGGTGTAACCATAGTATCGTTATCGAATCTCACCAACACCATCGTATTTAAGTTTCGAATATTATCCTTATAAGTCTGAAATAAAATTTGAATACTTCCACTGAAACGTTTCCATTTCGTTTCCACACGCAACAAAGTTAATAGACCAAAATAATTATAATAATTTACCTCGTTAATGACTAATTCATTATTAATGTCAGCCATGAGTATACTGCTACGTTTATACTCCTCTTCCTGATTGGGATCATGCCAATAAGTAGCCTGTATAACTTTATCTTGGACATAACTAAATGAAAATAGAATAGTCTTATTGCAAAGCTTATAAAGACGAAAATTGAAAAAATTAATGTAACAATCAAGTGCCTTAAGTATACTCCATATTTAATTGCATGAGCAATGCGCTTGCAGATACTATAGATACTATTACAGTTCGGCAGTCCAAAAACACCTTGATGCTGACCACCCAAGGAAATAAAATTCTTAACCGGCGGATTAGGGCACCTTTGAATAACTGCTCTCCTGTAATAAAATCACAATCTTGTTCTCATTTGAAGTTACAAAGTCTCAAAACGAATGACGTATATTTAACAATCGTACGTACAAAAATTGAGCACCCTGTGAGAACCCAATAGCATTGTAACCATTTTTCAATTGCTCATCCTTCGATAAAATTTCGCACACTTCTGATATTTGTTGATTTATGTTTCCAAGATAACTGTGTTCCACATCCTGAAACATTATTGCCTTAGTAATAACAGAGTTGTTGTCTTAATGGTCTGTCTTTTTATGCGTACCTCCATAACATTATTCCCTATACGGATAGAATAAACATAGACGTCAGGCAATGTATCTTCTATTAATTTCTTTATCGATCCTAAGCTGAACGAAAAGCAACAGCTATCACCTAAAATGTGACCACGTAATAGACGTTAATAATGGAAAACTTAAATTACATCAAAATAAAATAATCTTACCCATTCCATGCCATAAAACAACTGGAGTGTAACAGTTAACATTGTTTGTTACGCAAATGCACAAGAGTATTGGTAACAACAATGTATATTTTCCGAATGAAATCATTGTATGTTTCCTGTTAGATAATAAGTAGTAATCGATATTAATTTATTTATTTTGTTATCCCATATGCTCCATTCTCGACCAATGATTTGCCTGCATAGGAATTCGATGTTACATAAACAAATAATTGACTTTGCAGACAAACTTTGCTATACTACGCTGTTGCGTACTTGTATTAAAAAGTGCATATTATCAATTATTACAATACTTATTGTTCCTATACTCATATCATGCGATGCAAATTGAGGCAAGTTTGTTTACTTTGATCTTGAATCAGCGCCAATTCTTGTAGCAGTGGTTAATGAACACCATCGTAAATTGATATTTAAGGTTAAGGGTAAAATAGAACAGCAACATCATTAATAAAATCAGAGTCTACATTCGCTACACGCGATTGATCTCGGAAAAGATCTTTTCCTCAACAAATTTGATACGTACACGATAAATAGTTGATTCCTATATTTTAAACATGTAATTTATGAACTTTTACATCAAAGGATAACAGTCACATGCTGTAACCCTGCGAGTAACACGTCGATAACTTTCGACTACCAGTTTCAGCGTTTCGCCACTACGTCGAATGACGCTGTAGACAAGCTTAAATGCCGACAATATGGCGAAGCGGTAAGAATAACTACCGACTGGTCTTGTTACTCACACGTTGTAATAATTTGTAGCAATAAATGGGAACAAATTTAAAAAATGTCGAAGGCGCAAATTAAAGCTGGAGGATCGCACTTGACGACAGACATATTTTAATTCCTAAAAAACTAGGTATCGCATAAGAAAATTAAATAAAATCCGACCAATAATTCGAAGAGAAATAATTCGTCTCTATCCTTCCAATTAATGTTTTAATATAATTCTGTGGGCATTTCAAACTTTTTAAAGCATCAATTAAACTCGAAGAATTATAGTATATCGACTTGTTCAAAGTATTATCATTCGCATCGCTTCTTTAATACGAAATATTCATTTTTCATATGTACACTTACTTTTCACGTATTCACTTACCTATCTATCTACCGGAAACGTCGAACATAACAAAGGATGCGTAAATTAAAAGCTTTGTAATTTTCTATACTGAAATACACTTGTTCAAAATTATTTCTGAATCGTAATTGACGCCTTCGAGCAGTTCTGACTCTGCGAGAAATTGTTGTAGTGACTGATCGAGCCTGGGTCGGTTTCCAGGATAAGATTAGGACGGTGTCTGTTTCTTTCGACACTTTCCGAGCTACCGAGAAATTACGCGCTGCTATTACGTCACTAGGGCGTCGCGTAAATACGGTGCAATAATATAGAGGGGATGACCTGTTAATGAACCATCGTATCGGAACGGTGAGGGCTACGCAGCAATTTCTTATTTACGTACCCGACCTACGCGTTACGGTTTCCATTCAACGAAAAATTATTACGGTTGTAGTTTTTGTGCCATCTCGAGGTTGTCCGTTACCCTAAGAATTCGGCACAGCTGTAATGCGTCGCAAGATACGACATAGTAATATGAATGGTAGAGGTCGATGACAATCGTTCTGTCGAAGGAGTGGGGCAATGGGACCGCGATCCGTGACATTCCTGGAGTCATTTCGCCGCCAGCCACAGACAGCGAAGAGATGTTTTTTAGGGGGGATCAGGGGTGCACTTTGCACCTCATGAGCGGGGGTATCTGGTTGTAATGCTTCGCGGATCCCAGATGCCCCTATTAAACTCTAGGGACGGACGTGGAGGAGTTAGCAGGTATTATCGAGCCAATCGACTCTGTGGCGCCTTAATTGGTGCTATGGAGCCGAGAAGGCTGGAGTGAGCCCCGCATAATCCTGTAAAAAAAAAAAAAAAAAAGAAAAAGCCACAGACAGCGAAGGGTGGGTCCGCGCTATATGGGTCGCGAACGAAACTGGTAGTCGTTACGACACCCTTTCTTACGACTCCGGTATACTTAAGTAACTAAGCCGCACACAATTATTAATTGAAACGCATGCAGTTATTAAGCAGAAGGCTCTGACCATTTCTCGCTCCGCTAAGAGAATTTAGGACGACGCACATACTGAAAACAGCGAAAGGAGAAGAGTCTTTCCAGGAGAATGGCGCCTCACGTTTGTATCACCACATCGCATAACTTCCGAACATCGAGATGTATTCGGAATGACCCAGGAGATGTACCACTATAAAATAGAAAATAAAAAGTTGATAATTAATTGTTAACTTTCATTACTTTCCTTTCCCTTTGATAAAAGTTTGGGTTACCTCTGATAATGGAAAAGAGCGGCACGATTTATCCATGCACTGGTGGCGTCATCCGTGGCATAAAGCGAAAACTACTTGCTGAAAACTGGTGGTGCCATTTGTTGCAGAAAAAGGAAATGATTCGTCACGAATTGGTGGCGACATCCGTGGCAAAACTCGGAAACTACTCGCCGAGAACTGGTGACGCTACCTGTGGCAGAACATTGAAACAATTAGTCAATTATCGACGTGTTCGTCGGTTCTAAAGAGCTATTTATTATGCAGAAATCATAATTAGTTACAATTACGGTATTCTGAGACGTTGATTCGCGCATGTTAGTAGGAAGTTAATTTTTAATTAAGAAATAATTTTATTTTTTCTACACAGAAAGTTGAGTTTCTATGGAAGTTGTCACGTGATTGAACTTGTCACTGTCATCACCATTGATGTTGAGTATTGCTCCAAGTTTGAGCCGAATTGTATATTGTCAGGTTGAAATTGTTCGAATAAGTTTTGCGTAGACAATTTGTTAATTAATAATGGCTTCTTTAGTTACTATTTTTTTGCCATTGACTGTGTGTATTTTATTGTTTCACACGAGTGGTGCTGTTAATAAATATTCTGAATCAGCAAATGATGTGAAAAGTGACGATCCTTTGGAAATTCTGACTTCACTTCGTGACTTGGACAAGCCATTTCGGATGGCAAAACTGAATATATTATGGATTAAAGCGAAAAACGTAAGTATTGTATCGTTGTAATATACAAATTATTTCTACACATTTTAAGGAAATATATTAATATGTAATGATCGTTTAACAGCGATTGAAGAATGATAGAAAGCTCCAAGCAATCTTCAGTGACTTGAAAATTCACGATAAAGAAGAACTTACATATAAACATCTCAAAGCCGAAGGTAGAGATCCAAATGGCGAAGAAGAAGCACGATTAAGGAAAAAGCTTATAGGTAATTTTAAATAAATAACTAAATTATCGTTTTTAATTTCACTTACTTGGAGACATGTTTTCTTTTCAAGGAATTATGAGCACATATGGAATTTTGGAGCATTTGAATGATACAGAGAATCCTGAATTATTAAAGAAACATAAAGCGTTAAATGATGGAAGCAATTATATCTCCAGGGATTTATTTAAAGACCGAAGATTAAATAATCTGTGGGCTAAAGCTGAATTAGCTGGTTTTACTTGTAAGTATACACTTTACGCTTATTTTATTAACTTTATAATGTCATAATCTCTATATTTGTTAGCTGAAGAACTAGAAACTTTAAAAGAAGAATTTAATCATCATCAAGATAAAGTCGACGAATATATGAGTCTCTTGAAAGATGTGAAAGCTGGGGACAAAGATAAACATGAAAGTAAGTAATCCTGAACTCAATAATGCTACCTATATATATATGATATAGATTGTATTTAATTTTGATAATACATGTTATATGCATAGATAGTTTAGATAACAAGCCAGACAAATGGAATCTCATAGAAGAAGAAGAAGAAATGACTAATGATGTTCCCATGAAGAAATTAGATCACTTGGAAAAAGCAAAACTACTTAGGTATACTATAATAATAGCAATTAAACATTTGTTTACGGTTCACAGAGTTTGTCAATAATTTTATATTTTTAGGGATAGACATTTGGAAATCCAACATGGTTTTGATAGATTAGATAAACTGACTGCAACAGGTCCAAACCATAAAGACTTTGTAGAACCTAAAGTACAAGGATTGTGGAGGATCGTACTAGAAAGTCAATTTTCTCCTGAGGAACGTGCTTCTTTAAAAGTAACTATATGTCGAATTTTTGTCCGATTTGTCTTTTACATACAGAATGTAAAAATATATGTATGTTTCTTTGTTTTATATAGGAAGAACTTCTTCATTATGAAGGCAGATTACTAAAACTGCGTCACCTACACACAGAGGCTGCTCTGGAAGCCACGCGTAAAAAAAAATCTCATGATGGAGATAATTCCACCAGAGATCAGCACATCAAGAAGCATGCTAGAACAGTTCAAAAACTTCATATGGATCTTGAAGCAAGAATCATGCAAAAACATACTGAACTTTAAATTACAATGAGTGTAACCAAATGAATTTATACAATTTCCATAGATTATTTTATATTGTCTTTACATTTTTGTATAAATTTTACGTTAAGCGAATCGTATATAGATATAAAACAAGTTTCAGACGTTTAACAATTTTATCATGTTTGTTATAATAAAATGTTTCTTGTACAGTACTCGATTTTTCTCATGAAATCATTCATTGTTCCATACTTAGTAACGCCTGCTACATCAATGTTGCTATGGCGACTATCAAAACTAGCTACTGTTTCAAATCTACTTCAGTCTTCTCTGACATATCCTTTGATACATTAAAACGTACGTGACAATTAAAATATATTTCATATTGCGGAAGTGAAGACAGAAATAATGGCAACAGCAATAAAGGATAGAACTATACCGACTTTGGATACCTTGGTGAAATACGATAACCCAGTATTAGACGTCACCCATCCAAAAAAGGTTCAATGATTAGAAATTTGCTTACAGAGGAATTTACTGAAAGGTAATCTTTAACTTTATGTTTGATTATCGAATTAGGCCAGTAAGGAGACAGGCCTCAAAATTGGAGCAACAGTTTGCAAAGTACAAACTACTGCTCCCATTGTTGAGGCACGACATGAGACCATTGAAGTCTTGAACAGGATTCTACCACCCAAACAGTGGGAAGAGGATGGACAGACATGGAAACAACAAGTACAATAAATTTGATTGCTGAAGTACCTTAATGCAATATTATGTTTACTCAGTTTGATGTATACGGTTCACTCAGGTTTCAAGTATACCTGCAACAAGATTGGATGTTATTAATCTGCAGGAGCAACTTGACATGAAACTGCAGCAGAGACAGGCAAGAGAAACTGGCCTGTGTCCAGTCCGCAGGGAGCTTTACACCCAATGTTTTGGTAAAAGTTTCTCTTACTGTTTCCTGGCTGATTGTCAATTCTCTATCTCTGCGTACATGTAAACTGGAAAAGTGGATATTATTTTGTAGACGAAATAATACGTCAGGTTACTGTAAATTGCGCTGAACGTGGTATACTCTTACTTAGGATACGAGATGAACTTAAAATGACATTGGCCGCATATCAAATATTGTATCAAAGCAGTATTGCCTTTGGTATGCGTAAGGCTCTACAAGTAGGTATTTTAAAGTGTCTCTAAAATGAGAAAGGATTTTATGAAAATTCTTGTAGGCCGAGCAAGGAAAAGAAGATTTAATAGCAGCTGCAGCTGAACTGAGGGTGCAGAAAGCAGAATTGGAGAAAACCGTGGCGGAACTGAAACAAAAATATGATCAGGCACAAAGGAGGTCATCTGAATTGAGAGAAGCTGAGGAGAAGAAGCATGCCGAAGAAATACAATTTCTTAAAAAGACGAATCAACAACTGAAGGTATTATTAACTGAATGAAATGAAATATGCTATAAATCTACTTCTATGAATGATTCTTTCAGACCCAACTAGAAGGTATCATTGCACCCAAAAGATAAAATGAAGATACGATCGATGGTTGTGATCTGCAACAGAACATACAAATACACGTCAATCTATATAAATACATTTCTACATTTTATTTACTTTAATACAATATGAGGATCGGTATAAAAAGTTCTCGAAGGTTATATCCACTTTCTCACTTACTTAAAGCATCGAAATCAATTGTAAGATTTTCCACAGTTGTACATCGTTCAAGATAAAATTTGCACTTAAATGTACGTTTACAAATTCATGTGTGTAACATTGTCAAAAGTATAAATATTGCTTAATAGAAAACAGATATATATATTTATAAACATATATATTATTTTTCATCCTATAGTACCAGTATTTTTCGGTTTAATGTTTCACGGTTGATTTATCACTAACATTTAGCAATCAGTTCAATTTAAGAATGGATAAGAAGCTTTAGACGTACATACAAATTATTATCATTACTACATCTAGTGTTGATTTAAAGTACCTCTGTATGTAAGACATGTTTAAAAACCGTAAGATTAATTGATAATAAAGCAATATAAAACATGATTCTATAGCACGACGTTATAGTGTTAACAATTTTGACAATACGAATGAAATGCTCCAATAAAATTCAATGAAGTTTGCATAGAAAATGATCGCGTTCAAAAATTCTTAACACTGTAACTATTACAAATTTTTCTAATTATAATATTTTATATCGTATATTCCACAATTATAATAATAGCGACGTTTATTTCATATACTTGTTGTCTTTCTTGTTGTATATAGCTTTTCTAACACTCATTTTGTAAATAAGTCTTTCTTTTTATATTCTACAGAAATATAATTAATATTGGCACTTCACCATTTTCTTTTTAATAATTTTGACAACGTTAATGTTAGATTTATTTCTAATAGTGTTATGTGGACACGGTACATGAACTTACATTTAACGGACATATAAAGAAATGTAGACTGCTTTCTTTTTTCTTTAATGTAACATTACAATTAATGTAGTGATTGGTCCCGCTCCCTTAATCGCACTTTACAACGTAATTAATTAGTGTAGTTGTTTTAGTTAACATTGATTACACACTATATGTATACTTTTAAAGACTTTTAACAATACGACCTGGTTTAGTTAAAACAAAAAGTTACTTTATATTGCATTTTTTTGTATCAGACGAAGACTTTTAGACAGGCATGAGATTACGAATACTGTTACTTAATGATGCCCTTATTTAACGTATATTATGCCGAAGTGAATGCAAATTATTTAAATAATTAAATTCATTCCTATTCATTCATGCATTGTAAAATAAAATATGCCAATGAGAAAATATAACAAGCGTTAGCATAAATAACATAAAATTAATAGAAATCATAAAATAAAATCTTGAATAGTATAGTATACATAAAACATTTTGGAAGTTAAATAGCCGCATTTATTACAAGAGTGGCAACGTTCGCATTAAACCGAATTATTTAAATTAATTATATTCCTTCCTAAAACATGAATAATTAAAAACTGTTGGAACTCAACAATGAGATTAAATACAATGTGCTTTTAAAATGAGTTTCAGTGAATTAAAACAGTATTATTATATATAACATATATATTAATTTACTTAGTTCTAAAGAAAAATAAATAAAATACTTTACAAACCGCAGCTAGATGCGGTTTACGTTATTAATTTAATTTTGATGCTAACTAAATATAATGTATGTTACAATTGTATGAAGCCAATTACACAATTAAACTGAAGTTTAAGAAAATATTGTTTACTTGTATATTTCCTATGTTGCTCTCGTTGGTACCACTTGTATTTCTTAAATACAACGATAGCGTCTAAATTAGTACCAATTCAAGATGAAAGGGAATGTGCATCGTTTTACATAGATTAGTGTAATGTTGAATCAGATGATACTATAAATATATTTCATAAAGTAATTATAATGGTACTAATAATAGTAAAAATACTATTCTCGATATTACATACTTGTTTCACTAGTGATTTCGTTTTCATATAGAAACACTTCCACGATCAAGATTTACATGCAGATTAAATTTGCAATTAATGCTACTGTAAAATATAAGTTCTATAAAATATGAAACATGAAAACTGATAATCGATTAAGATTCTGCACCAGTCCACAGATAATACGACACTAATATTAATAGAAACAATAAGTTTATATCAAAATTATAGCACGGTCGTGTGAAAAATAAATGTAGTTTCGACTGCACCCTAGTTAGCTGCATAAAACAATGGGTAGAAAATTGTATCTTACGCGCACACGTGTATACCTCGATTCAGCAATGCACAATGAAGGATCCATAATACTATACGCACCAATACAGCAGGGTTTTTCAACTATGAAATGGATGTAACACAAAATTTGTATCAATGGAATACGTATTCGCGACATCGTTATCAGTAGGAATTTTTTCACTAATTTTCCTTGCATCTGTCTTTTAATTTCTGCACCGATACCTGTACCTTTGGTCAGTGACGACCTTTCTTTGAACGTTTTCTTTTCTTTTTCTTCGACGTGATGACAGTATTTGCATTGATTTTAGGAGCGGCACCTTCAGTGGCACTTGTAGTTATAATCGTTTCGGTTTTCTCTTGCGGAGTACTCACGGCAGAAGACTTTTCTGTAATCTCTCCGCTCTCGCTTTCGCCTTCGCTGACTCCTGTCCCAGTTATGCTTTCTATCTCATCTTCCGCATTACTTAATTCCAGTGAAATAATCTTTTCTCGAAGAGTTTCAACCTAGTTGCATAAACGGAACGTGTTGTCAATTACAAACACCAACCACGCGAAACGATAAAGTAAAATACTTTACATATACAGTCGCTAAGTAGTTGTACATCGAATTAACATATGTGTGTATATATATATATATATATATATAGTAAAACGAGCTCAATAAGAAGAATTTACAGTAGTGTTATCCCAATAATTAATTGTCTACACCATTACCACCGAAACAACTACAACAAAGTATCACTCAAAAGAATATATACTTACACATGCTTAGGAAACTATTAGATAAGAAAAACCAATTGTAGTAGCATTTACCAATAGTGTGAGTAGAGTTTGTTAGTGATCAGTGGAAATGAAATCAAATGCTCAAGGTGGTGCAGCTTGCACTTCCATGGTCAATGTTGGATTCTTGGAACAACAAACGTAATCATTGAAACTAATTTGTCTCCGTTGTATCGTGTGCGGTGAAGCAAAATTTTTTTTAACAGTGGCATGCACACTCTCACACACCCAAAACACATACACACAGAGTGACATGGAATCGCAGATACAATGCAACACGTGTATAGACAAGGTATGAACACACGGAAACGAATGCAAAATCAATCTGAAATTCTGTACAAAGTATTTGATAAAGCGTCATTGCTTCATGATCCAATTTCAATTGTACTTCAACAGTTTGAAGATTTTATAGCTAAGGTGAAAGGATACTCGGATAGCTATCGAACTAGCTATCAGACCATCTTCTGTGCGCCGCTCACTCAAACCGCTTCTAATTGGTGATACGTGATAATCAGGAGGAGAATGCCTGGTGCTTATATTCTGTGCAACAATTTTAGAATCTATAGTACCTGTCGCTCAATTAGCTTCTCGACGTACTCGACTGTTCGCACACGACGTTCACCCGTCACCTCATCCACATACTCTTCGGTACGTCGAGTGACCTTCTCGTCCACTACTTTTTCCGATTCGCGTATCTCTTTAGGGGGACCCACCTTGCTGCGTACAGCAAGTTTGGGGAAATCTGCGCTAGACGGCCGTAACGTAGTAGTGAACTATGGTAGCAAGACAAAGAAGGCGGTGTTGTAGTTACTTAATATCAGGTAATCAACAGAACAAACACTAAAGTTAGGTACCACAAGGACGAGCAAAGAAGTAATTAGTAAATTAAATGATCTGGTTAAATCGACCGGGTATCATCGGTAATGCTGGTTAATTCGTTTTTCAGACGCATAACGTTAGATTTACGTGGGTTACTGATGATATGAATCAGTAGATGCGAACATGACCCCCGCGTATGCTTACATCGGCTGGCTTTTCCGGTTCCAGGACAGGACTGACAGCGTCTGCAGAATCACCTGATGAGTCTGTTTTATGCGTGGTGTCCATCATCTCGCTCATTTTCTTTATCACTATCTGCGCTTGAAGAACGTCCTATAAACAAAGTTTCCAATTAAACAATAGCTAAAAGCATTCATCTTCATTTTATTATGATTACAAGTGACAGGTAATAGGGTATTTGTTATATGAAGAAAAAAAAAACAGAAAAGAATATGTATACTTTACTTGTTCAAGAGACTTTAAACGCGCCTGTCTCCATGCCGCTCGTTTCTCTGCTCTGAGTGCTCTTTGTTCAGCAGGACTCAAATGACTCTCTTCATCCTCGTCCGATATGATACCCTACAAATTAACAAGATCGTTAGAAAAATAATGTCGCTTCCTAATAAAGATTTCTTTACTATTCACAGATCAAAATATATCTATCTATTTCTGACGTTCGCATTGAATCATTTCAATCGATTCCTATACACCACATCAATACAATGTAGACTCGTTCGGATCGTTTGATGCCTCGTTGAAAAGATTTATATAGAAAGCGAGTTTCACTGACAAAAATGCTTCAAATTGTCCAATTCTGTTCGAAACTGTTTTTATACGTTTGTGCGATAATTTCTTTACACGTATCGTTTACAAATTGCAATGATTAAAAAGATTCAATAAAATCAATACCTCCTGTACCAATCTCTCCTTCAAGCGACGTTCTGCTTTCGCTGTCCTTACACTGCTTGGAAGGTTCTGCAGAATGGGGATCGAACTTCGCGAGCTCAGTCGGCTACTGTAAGGTAACGAGCATGCACACTGACAAATCATATACATGTGCCAAATGTTTGAATGTTTATTCGTTTGAAGAAAAAAAAACGAGGTACAAAAAGCGACATTGAGGTGTGTACAAAGGCGGAAGAAAAAAAGGATATTACATGACTTATATACAAACGGTAAAAATTACAAAAAAAATCAGACTACACTACAAATATCTAAATCTATGGCGTGTAATAATAGGTAGGTGCTAGGGGACTCTAAGAAGTAATTCTAATGCGCAACGACAATGCCTTGTTCAGCGGATGAGTTTTGTGTTCTTCTAAGTAATACCATAGATAGATGTTAGTGTTAAATAAATAACGATGCGGACCACGGATGTATATGCATTTACAAACATAATTCTAGTGAAACTGGAAGCTTTTCCTCGCACGAGAGAGAAATTGTAAATTTGCATAGAAATCCGCGGTCAAGCAATAATTAATAATATTTATAACTTTTTTAGATGCGCTTGCTTGCAATGCGTGTGATAAACATGTGCTG
>CM052156.1:1959094-1976983 GCA_028455555.1 Augochlorella aurata | reverse complement strand
ATATATATATATATATATCGATGTAAGCATAACCACAACCTTAACTGCAAGGTACAATGTGAATCTCATCAGTCTATGTACAAATATACGTTATTCCATTAAAAAGAAAGCAATCGCTAACACATAAAAATTATTTGTACGCTGAATCTAATAAGCATGCATAACATATCAAATAATCAAATAATAGTCAAAACAAGAAGCACCCGTTTACAAGATATATATACATCTAGGAATTTGAAATTATCGCAGATATAAAAAAATACTGATATGTACACGGTGTTCAGCCATTCTGTATATGCCATTTCATTTCTCTTTTCAAGTATAAACTCGTCTATAAAATAATATCTTCTGTATTAGGTTCTGCAGCATATCGATTGATAATCGATTTTACAATCCTCAACAAAATGAATTTAACTACGTATTTTAATTTAAAAAAGAGCAGCTGCCTCGAAAAATACTTATATGTAATAAAAGAAGGAATCTAGATTGAACACCTTACAATTGAAAAGTGTAGCTCGTATAATTACAATGTTTATAGTTCTATGTACAAAACTACGTGATAAACTACTAACGTGTATTAAGTAAAGAAGTGCTGTAATACTCATGTAAATACACTAACGTAAATCGTTTCTCTTATAGTTTTTGTCACAAGTGATCGAGATCCATTGAGATCCAGCTCGCTACGATAACAAGTTTCAAACAATGGTACATCTTACGTAAATGAATTAAACTTATTGATGTTTTTTTTTTTTAGAATTAGGACAATGAAGGTATTATCTCTATGAAGTTTCATATGTGAATTTTGTTCTCTCTGTGTAGTTTGGAATAATCACATTCTTTTCTGTACCCTTTTCATTCTGATCACTGAATGGTATGCAAATGTAAAGAGACCCAAACAAAGAAAGAAAAATAGGGTAAAAAGAATTTTAATCACCACACTGTCAAATGCAGAATGAGTACAATTTAGCTTACTTAGGCCGCCGATTATCCCGATCTTCTAGCGTTTCCTCCAAATCTTCTAGACCTTCGTTTTCATCAAGCTGTGCCCACGATTTTAATTCATCCCGCGTTAACGTAGCAATTTTCTTCTCTAAATACACATAATAATAATTAACAATGGACATACTGTGAAAACGATTGAGAACAATCAAGAATCAATATTCACCTTCTTCCTGTTTCATTTTCTCTACTTCGTCTTGACTGAGGAAACTGAATACTTTGTCTAAAATAAGAAACCAGAATGATTCAATATTCCAATGCCACAAGCTGGGTTAATCGTATGCTTCAGTCAATATCAAACCTGTTTTAGGGGAAGGCTTCAAATGTTCCTCCATGGCACTTTCAAACAATTTCTTCTTATCGCTAACCGACATCTTCACTAACGGTGGGGTTGGCGACGTTGTTGGCGAAAGCTGCATTTTAAAATACTATGTTACTAACAGAAACCAATAAATTCCTCTAAAGAATATCAAACAGTTTCAACAGAAGTGCATGCACTAATCTTATCTGCTATAGTGTATCGTCTCATCCTAATGTTAGCGACTGACAATGTTTCACCCCATACTACCACCAGTTACATGCTTGCTAATGCATCGATAATTCCCAGTGTGTACCTAAGTAATGCACTGTAGTATTGCTTTAAGAGATGTCAATGGAATTATCTCATTAAGAAACTGTTTAATCTCACACTGCAAAGTTCATTGTAGTAGAGACAATTCCATTGGTTGCTCCTGTTGTGGCGAGTGTGGTGTCGAATGCAATGAGAGATTCTACGCGTAAAACGTACCAGCATTCTCAGTGCTGTGTGTCAAGTAAAAGTATTTTGTTAGCGCTAGTTAAACATGCTTGTTGCACCCACCTCAACCTGAATATTCCCACCAACAGAGCGTGCGTTCTGTCGTTTGCTAAAGGAGGTCGAAGTGCCAAGATGCCTCGCGGATTCAGGAGCAGTCAGAGGCGTTGGAGGAAGTTTGAAACGCATGTGAGTCTCTATGGGATTCTGATAAGAAACCCTTTTCTGAGAGGAGACTCCAGTTGGCGGAGGACGATCGGGAGGAGAAGATTCGGATATGAGTTTCTCATGCGGAGAGGAAGGTTGTTTCTCTTTGATTCTAATGGGAGGACTGTGGTCGGTTGTCTCTTTAGAAATAGGAGGAAGATCAGCAAAGGTAATGCTACGTTTTGGTATCGAACTTTTTTTCCTTGGCGAAGGTAAGGTAGCAGAGACTGCAGACTTGCTTGTCGGATAATCCACTGGTGTCACAGTTCTTTCTTTCCTTAGCGACTGAGTAAATAACACCAAGAATTGTATTAGTAATATCAACGAATCGCCTGAAGAACGACTAATTTGTACACAAGAAAAATCTAAGTGATGGTAAAGCTACACTTATTACACTGTTAAATTTCAAACTTCTATGCTAGCAAATTCGCCTCGGTTCTCTTCTAACTGCGAAGGACTAGCGATTATACTTTAAAAACAGATTTATTTTCAGTACTACATCTCATACAAAATCTATATCAGAATGAAAAATGAATCAGTTTTGAACTTATTTATGCAACCATCTTTTTTCTTTTGTTTTTTCTTGCCTTTTTACCATCTATACATTCAGTATTATATCAATTGTACTATTATTGCAACAATTCATGCAGCTTGCGCATAATATTGTTTGTTTATTTCCTTTCTTTATTCTTTATAAAGTTACTTCACATTTGTACCCTATCTTTCATCCCTTCACAATTGTATCAATGCATCTCAAGAAATTCTGAAACGACGCTACTACGGATGAATCCTTTTTCCAAATAACGGCGCGACCGATTAACAGGAACTGTGTGTGATCTCTTTCTGCGTCACTAAATATGAACATGAGTAAACGTACTTTTTCCGCAGTTGGTAATAAGTGTGTGATAAAGATAATAATAATATATATTAACTATTTTCAGAAAAACCTGGCGCATTGACACATCCGCCGAATAATAAAGCACTGCATGTATCTGTCGTTATTACGTCGGTCAACTGGAACTTCAACATTAACATTTTTTAATATTTTTCTTTCTTTTCTTCAGTTTTCTTTTTTAGTTAGATAAATACTATCTTATTCTCGTACTTTGTAATAATATATAAACATCTGGTCCATTAGATTTATGTCAACATGTAACATTTATAGAAAATTTGTAGAATACAGTACATTGATTTATATTTCAATAATGATATGAGTTTACTGCAGCCAGTGACCATTCAATGAGTGCTAGCATTTGTAACTCAGAAAGTATGCTAGACGTATAGACACCTTATCAAATAATAATTTCACGTCTTTGTGGACGTTTCGTTCACCTTCCTTAGTTCAACTGTACAACGTTCTATAATAAGGTAAGTAATTAAAACCAGATTTTCTTAATTACCAACTCTTCTTCTCCTTCGAGTACCATTTTCACTTCAAATTATATTATATAAAATAATATAAAAAGGACATTTATTTCTCTATAACGTAAACTCTTAATCTCTCAGCTGCTGTGCCATGTATCACAAAAGGGAACATTAACAACAATGAACTATTTCTTGCGTGGAATGTAAGTCTTAGGTATATTAGATATAGTAACGGTTTAAAAGTACATTAATATACTACAACTTGACATTCACGCATTTAAGATACCATTACTCGCATCAGTGAGTATACAAAAATTAAGAAAATTAAATATATTTGCATATCTGGAACAAAGTTCTTTTCTAATAAATATCCGAAGTCAATTTAACTGATTATGCATAGCCTCAGCTGTGTGAGTAACAGTACCGACTGTCCAGTATCATCATAGTTCCCCTTTTTTGGTAACTGTTGCTGTAGTACCCAATAGAAGTTCACACAATATTCTTTAAGCTCAGTACATTTTACAACAGTCATCCGTCTTACATATTTCTCTAACATTTTTCATCAGATAGACTGCAAAACAATTCTAAGAATCAATGTACAAATATAGCTAAAAAATATCCGTTAAACACGCGGGAACGTTTATGTCTATTCAACTTCTGTCTACCTATCACAGAAATATTTTCTCTCATGTTCTTCATCTTTCAACCGATATATATGTATATATACACATATACATACATATATGTATATATAGAATATATATCATATATCCACAAACGAAAGAGGCGACGATATACATACATACATATATGTACACGAGAGTCTGTAGCTAAGGAAGATATATCACATTTTCTGTGACGATCAATAATCTTATCCCTTATCTCGGGCCAAAAGCAAGAAACCAATCACAGAACCAATCCAGCCAGTCAGCGTGTTCGCAATAATACACTTAACATTATAATGGCAGTTTCAGTAACAAACGGAGTAACGATAGTTAAAATTGTATAATAGTGATGCCCATGGAACGCAATAAACAGTGATTATATGCAAGATTAAGGGGTCTTCCTACCTTAGCTCAAGAAAGTCAGTCTAAAACTTGCAACTTACATCTCATAGACATTTTCATCTGCTTCTTGCATTTCTATCTCTAATTTCATTGATATAGGGCCCTCTGGGAGGAGTTTATGAAATACTGAATCTGAATTATGAAGTCGTGAGCCTAATTTCATATGGAACAAGAATTTGGAAGTAGAGTTTCTCTTGTAGGAGGTCACATTTGAACTTGAAATGGTTGTAAAATGTAAATGATTCTGTGTTTTTCAACCCTGTATAGTAGAAAGACCTCTTAACGATATGACTATTCCTTAGAATAATTTATTATAGCACAGTCCTGCGGATTCAGAGGTATGGACGTAGACACAGGGGAAATGAGTAGAGGGTCGAACGACTCACTCCTGTTAGAGGGCAGCCAAAGTAGCACTATCACCTTCCACTGTCTGTAAACATGTGAAATATCTCTTGTTTTGCTGCTCAGGAGAGCATGCGACGCTAAAGAACACTGACAAAATGTACACTTTCATGCGTCACATATGAACAAATAAGTAACGAGTCTCGTGTTGAGCGTTACACGATACAGAGAAAATAATATGAGATCTGGTTCTAGCGACGAAGAATCGGGAGAAACTGAACTAACATTTATTGCATGTGTGAATTCAAAATGTAGTTGAAGAGCTAATATATCTCAATGTTTCTTTCAAGATCACTGCACTCATCCTCTCTTTTTCTTTATTGTTTTTCTATCCTTATTATTCGATGCATTATGAACACATAGATTGGAAGATTTTAATGAGAAGAAACAAAATACATTTAGATGAGAAAACTGCTACTTGTTCATGCTTATGCGAACACGTATAAAGATGCCACAAATGCATAATTTACAGTCCATTGGTGTAGGATAGAATTGTTGATACTATGAGTTGTTGAGGAAGGAGCTGAGAGTTATAATTGGTGTCATTGTACTATAATAATTTTAAAAGGTTCGCTTTCGTAGAATGAAGTATTTTAATGCGTCCCTCCTTTTGTCCTAATGCCATTAATAAAGAGTGTAAGAATTTCTGTTAATAAATTATACATATATGTATCCGCAGCATACACGCGCATTCACAGTATAATGAGATCAATTGTTATCTAATTGTTAATCAAATATAAGGGCCATGCACTCTCCTTGAAACCAAACTTAAAAGTGCAACAGCAATAATTGATTTACCAATAAAATATAGAACATTAACGAGAAAAGAAAGAGGGAAACTGTTTCGCAAAATAAAAATTGAATTTTGGAATCTAGTCAAGCACCTACGTACAAATTACGTATATATTATAAATGCTATCTTAACAAAAAATAATATCATATCAAAACCATCTAAGCATGTACTAAATTTAAAACTACAAACTCAAATTACTATATTCGCATAAACCACGACATGTTAGTAAAATTAACCACTGCTTCAATATTAATCGATGCTATCAAAACCATGCACATATGTATATTTCAGTATAAAATAACAAGGTTACTTACATTTGTATTTTGTGGTGCTAAAGTGTGTTTACTCATCACAATTGTGGTCGTTTTGAGATCCTTCGTGCCACCCGGTGATTTTGGTGGCACCATGTCCACGGGACTATTTGATTTGCTGACTAATGATTCAGCTGCTCTTACTACGTCTAATACCTACACAATTAAATCATTTTAATAATTAATCTTCCACCGACGCATTTCACTTCAAATACGCGAGAACAAAACTTTACTTTTTCAGGTGTAGATTTTTCTCTCTGCTCAATCAGAGCACGCTCTCTCTCTTCTTGCTCCCACGCAACAAGTTCTGCCTTCATTTCCTGTTCCTGTCTAAGTGTTGCTGCCTCTTCGTCGTCTCGATCCAAGCTGGACACACTCTGTGACAAGGATTTATTACCATCCGCTGTGGGATCCTTTGACTCTTTGGACGACTTCGATTCTTTCGATTCCCTTCCGTCTGCCACCGGGAAATGAGGCTCAACCTCGCTCTTGTCATATCCTTTACAAACTACTAGCGTAATCGTATTCCCTGAACACCGAAGTATGTTTACTGCTTCCTGATGGGTTGCGCCCAACAATGACGTACCATTCACCTCTAACAGTCTCATCCCCACCTATAATTATCAACGGTATAGAAACCGGCAAATTGAAAGCAGAAAGACTCATAAAAAAAATTACCTTCAGTCTTCCGTCTCTTTTAGCTGCACCACCGGAATTAATTTTAGATATAAAAACTCCTTCATCCGTGTGATCAAGGGGATTACCCTTTTGTCCTCTGAGCCCACCTTTGATGTGCATACCGAGCTTCTCACCCGGCTCTTTTGTGATGACCAATTCCTAAAATTTCGCAAACAGTGAGCATTGATTCGTTGCAGGTATACGGGACGGTTCGATTACCCGTAGCAGCTAATTTAAGGGAACCTTTTTCTATTCACCCATAAATATCTGCTACCCGCAATCGAACAGCTTGTACACCTTCTGTTATTTCAATTCGCAAACGAGTAATATATTACAACTGCAATTTAAATGGCAATTAGAAAGTTCTATATTATCTCAGCCTAAGCATGAAAGCGTTTGCTCGTGATTCGGTGGCAAGCTTGCTTGCAAAAGCTAAACTGAAGGGATAAATGCAACATCGAGAAATCAAAAACATAGGTCAAGTAAATTGAGTACTTACTGTCACAGGGATGTACTCTATTTCGACCAGCTTGTGGGACAAATTATAGACAATGGCATTAAGTGTGGTAATCGATGAGAATGAAGCACCGAGTGCCACTATTTTTCAGACAATCAAAACCGGTTGGTTAAGTAAAGTGCATGTGAAAAATCAATAGACTTTGTTCTATTTCCTTTCATCTAACTATGATTACTATTCAGCCTACATTTTTAAATATAGAATACAAAACTGCTCGTTTAACTTGAAATTTTGATATCCGCGTGAAGCTGTGATACAGTACACATTCCTTGTGATTTCGTGGTCTATAGAATTGCACTTTGAAGCGTGTACGAACTATGGAAGCCGTCTCATAGTTAAAAAGCAGAACTGTTGTGCAATGTTAGCAAGCGTTAAATAGGCCTATTCGAAATATAATTACCTGATAATTGTCTGGTAATGGATCGTGTTGAACAGTGAGCACAATTTGATCTCCCGGCCGTAGAAGTTCCATTACAGCTTCTTGGTGTGTCGCTTTTGTTACATCTGTACCGTTTACTTTTAATATTCTATCGCCCATTCTTAGTTTTCCTGACTTTGCAGCTATACCACCAGGAACGACCTAATTGAAAGGCAAATTAGTACATGTTGATATCTGTCTAATGAATTGTTGACAGAAAATTCTCATACTTACATGAGATATAAAAATTCCAGGTTCCTTTGCACCAAACGGTGTGCAAGAATGATCCGTACCTCCAATGATACTGAATCCTAGAGATCCTTCTTTGACAAGGACTACATCCTGAATAATTAAAGTATCAGTATATGAATTATTTGGACAGATCGTTTTGACGGTAGAATTATATTTTATGAATTTTTTTGAAACGAAATGTGATAATGACGATTACAATGGATTAGTTCGAAAGAATGTTGTAGAATTGTAGAGTGAACGGAGCAAAAAAAAAGGATCGTAATTTTATATAATTTTGTAAACTGTATTTACATGCACATTGGTTCAGCCTGTGAGAGAGGTAGAAGAGGAGAATATACTTAGTTTATACTACTTACCTATTTCCATGCCAGAGGATAAGCAATAAGTATAAAACAAACACAACATCCCATGTAACCAAGTCTCTAACAAATCTTTTTAACATATCAAAATGATACCAATCAATTTAGCATGCAGTAAGGACATAACTTTTAAAAATAAATTAATAGAATTTTCAAAACAATTTTTAATGTCTCTCAACCAACTTTCTCAATGAAATCAAATTTTAGTAAGACGTTCTACTGGATCTCATTTCACATGATAACGAAAAATATCAGAAATTATAATTTTTCTTTTTTTTATCCATGCAAAACAATGCAGACCGCATTACCACCAATATTTTCAATTATTTGGAACAAGCAATGAGATATTCTTAGGAAAAAATTCCTGTCATCGTCGTAACTGAGTCTCATAACTAATAACTCGAGAGGTACAATCTAATTGAACAACATTTTACCATTATTGTGTTTATCATCCAAGCATGGAAATAAGTTATTAAACTGCACATGTTAGTATTGATGTTTTTTTATTTGAAGATGTGCGTGTTATTCCCATATTAAAAAAAAATAATAATTCTGACGACGATCGTGAACCACAAATCATACACAAATGTCTCGATAAATCCTTTTAACCGGAAGTTTAAAAATATAAAGAAAAATAATCCCCAAACTGCATAGTACGATAGAACTCATGCATCTAACTACCATGCACATACCTCGATGATCACCGGTTGTACCAACTGGTTGTCGGTCACTCTAGTCACGACGGTCTCGGTGAGAGTGCTCTTTGTGATGGTCTCAGTAACTTTACCAAGTGTGGTGGGAGCCGGAGGAAAGTTAACGTCTCCGGGTAAATTATCAGGCTGCTTTATTGTCACTGTCACGATAGGGCCTTGATGGGAATCTGGCGATGGCGAGGATGTGGGGGGACGTAGGAAATGGGCGGGAATCATAGCCTGAAATTCTTCGTTGGTGATTGGCTTCGGTACCTGTATGTCCTCCTGGGGCGAGGTCGACCTAGGCTCTGTGGTAGACGTAGGCGACGTGCTCGAGGCCGTAATCGTCGGCTGTGAAATGCTATGCCTCGGGGCGGGTTGTGGATGAGGTTGGCTATTTGTTGGGCTTGGCGATATCGAAGAGGCATGCTTAATATTCCCTGAATCTGTGACACCGTTCATTTTCGGTACTTCAGTGGTCTCGATTCTCATAGGCGGCGGTGTCTTCGCTGTGGGGCTAGGCGACAGGGCTCTATCGGCATCGATGGAACGCCTTATAGTGTAACCTGGCCTATTTGCTATGTAACTATTGGCATTGTATAGCCCGGTGTATGGTTTCGGTGCACCAATCACGCGAGGCGATTTTTCCGAGGGTGTTACCACTATAGTCGCGTTTGCCTGGGAAAGCGGGATCTCCCGCTCGACTACCAGGCGAACGAATCTCTCCAGGCCTGTCAACAGAGTCACCGCCTGCTCGTGCTTAGCACCTTTCATCTCCACTCCATTTATCTGGAAGAAACAAATCAATCAGATATCAGAAACCGGCAATGTGCTAACTCTGTGAAGTCAGATTGTTGTTTCAAACGCCAATCTTTTTAAATACTTTTGCCAGCGTTTAGGAAACTTCAGTGTGCAGGATTAATTTAGGATTAAAAAGGGAGTAAACTCACAGATATTACTTTATCTCCAACCAACAGTTTACCATCCTTCTGTGCTACACCGCCATCCGTTATTCTCGAGATGTATATTGCCTAAAAATTGCACAAACGTTTTAAAAATATGAATACAGAAAAGTGTGTATAACATAATACAAGATAATAATTATTTGCCTCTTACATCGCTATTGTCTTTCAACGGTGGTGAACCTTCTCCGCCAGCAATACTGAATCCCAGTCCATTTTGATCCCGTATCAATGTTGTATGAACAAGAACCGACACCATTGGTTCGCTGCCTGATTTGACGGGCGGTAAGGGTTCCGGAATTTTCTTGGACTAATTAAATAAATGAGTAATATTATTATTAGAATGTATGGACTGATGCGTTTGCAAGTTCATCGGCCAGCATTGTATACCTTAATTCCATCGTGGGGTAAAGAAGCGTCGCCATTTTCTAAATTATGCGGTAAGCCTGTAGATGATACGTGAGAGGTTGCGCTTGGAGCTCTGCTTGTGCTCAGACTAGAGCACACCGAGTCCTTCCTCGACGATGTCTGTGAAACGACACCATAGAGAATGTTAGATATCCAATGGAGAATGTACATCTCTAAATATAGTACCTGTTCGTACGGCGGTACTATCCTCGTCACTTCTCTTTGAACTACTAGTACAAGAACATTTCCGCATGCTTTTAGAACTTCTACAGCGTCATAGTGGCCTACGTTCACTACTGAAACTCCATTTACAGATAACACTTTATCCTCTACTTCCAAACCTGCTAAATCTGCGGGTCCACCTGAAAATGTTAAATCGTGTTTGTGTGAGAATGTTAAATCGAATGAACGACGTTCGTGTTTATCGAGTTCTATGGACTGAATGGAGTTTACCTTCGGTAACTCTGGAAATAAAAATGCCTTCGTCATCACCCTTGAAAGGGGTTGAACCGATACCACCAGCTATTGACAGTCCAAGACCGCCCGTTGTTCTCTCGATATGAATTTCATATTGTTCTTCCCGTACTTCTATCGTCGGCTCAGCGTCAGATGTCGCACCTGTAGAAAGACTCAATTTATTTCAATGTCCAATGCAGAATTAATTTCGCGTGCCTATCGCTTCGTCGATTGATCCGTAACTTTTCCTTTTCCTTATGTAACATCTGTACTTCCTAGGCATTTTTTAAACTGTTATCGGCATAAACAATATCACGTAACACCGAGGCGTTTTCTTTTTTCAAAACACAGTCACGGAGTAATTCTGCACGATTGAATTAGATTCACCACAACTATAAAGTAGATTGATAATCCGACGGGAGATAAGATAGTTGATAAAAAAAGGCGGAGTATCTTATCGTCGAGTTTCTGTTTGCCGTTGATGATTAAAGGGGCGATGGCGTCAGTTCGCAAGAGTTAGTCACTCGATGCGGTTCATAAGTAACAGATTTACCGAGATCTTTACAAAATTATTTGAAAAATGATTCTGCAATGGATGATTGTTCTCCGAATCTGATTATTTTACCTTGACTATGCGTGTCATAAACTTCAGTAGATTCTGTGGGTGCGAGCGTGGGTGCTGGAGCGTCGTCTGTTTTCTTCATAAGTGCCTGTCACATATTAAAAATGTCAACGTAAATGTATCGTCGTTATGGCCGCGCTTAATCAGTGAAAATTTCTGTTTTAGATGACTAAGCATACCTGCGCAATAATCAAGGCCACTTTGTCCTTGTCCACGCCTGTATGTATGCGTTTATTTTTTAGGTGATGCGGAGTATCTCTACGATGAAGTCTATTCGGCCTGTTCGCATCGCCGGTAGCTTCGTAATCGGTACCTTCGGCTATTGAAAATTCGACGTGTCTCTGGCCCTCCTCGCTTTCGGACTCGTCATCTTCCTTATCGTCCCTATCCTTCGACTCCGATATAGAACCGTCGTTTCTCATTTCCTGCAGAGAGAATACCAATTGTATAATAAATAAATCAATAAACTGGTCTCGCTGTTGCAAGCATTACTTACCACGTTTGAGTCTGTAGCATATTGATTAGGAATCACTTCTGGCTCGACGTTCGACTGAGCATCCCCACTTTCCGCTCCAGGTATGTTTTGTGTTTGTTCGTTTTCTACGGATTCAGGTTTCACTGGCTCCTGTTCTACAGCATCTAGATCCAAGTCGTTAGCTTGTGCAAATATATCGTTCTCGGCTTTATCCAGACCGAACGTCTGAGACACGTCCTGAAAAACGTTCTCCATATTAGAGTGAATAATATAGGAAGGATGGTCTGAAGGCTCACGTGAAGATTACCTGTTCGTCAGTAGACGCTGACCGACTGTCGCTCTTTCCTTTACTGAACAGTTTATGAGCTTTGGCTTTCAGTTCTTTCGGATGCGGCGTGTTCTGCCGTACAAACGGTGTCTGAAATGATGATAAAACGATGTTCTGTGAGCGTGCCGGTGATAGAATGAAAATTCGCTTGGTTCTGGGTGTGAATAAGACACTTTCGTTTCGTTTTCAGTTGATGTTATTCTCATACAACGAGTCATAGAAATAAGAACGTCTCCAACACATCAGATACCTCAGCAGCGCCCGAAACTTGGATCTAACGAATCTAGGAGCGCTTATTAGCATGTTGCTCACCTCCTTATCAGTTTCCGGAGCCTCGTCCGTGAACTTAACGGAATGGGTTCGCGACGCTTCTTTTTCTTGCCAACCCTCGTCATCGCTACTGCGAAAATCGCCGGCCTCGATGGCTGTAAAGATATGAAATTATTACAGATCAGATACACACGTATAACCATAACGCAATGGAATCGATGCACTAACCATCAGGATGGACTTCTAATTGTGGCAGCAGGAAACAGGTTAACACTTCCTGTTCCGTTTCCTCGTCGATGTCGGTTTGGAACGTGAGCATCGGCTGAGCTTGATTCTCGCTTAACCATACCGCCTTTAGGCTTAGATTGATTAAAGAATATGGCAAGTATTGTAATCTGCGAAACAGAAACGTTGTTAATACATGTTTGAGCAACAAACAGAGAAACGGTGACGATCAACTTGAAGAAGTGTCGCGTACTTGTTACCGGATACGTCCAAGACGTGCAGGGCCGTGCACTGTCCAATTTCGGACGGAAGATACTGCAATTTATTGTTCCTTAAAAATAGTACACCCAACTTCTTCAAATTCCCTGGAAATAAAACAAGAATTTCACAGCCTGCTAGGAACTATTTTCTGAAATCTAATTCATCGAATTCTGCTTACCAATTTCCGAGGGCAACGATTTCAACTTATTCTCATCCACATTCAAATTATTTAAATTATGAAGTCTCCCTATAGTTACAGGCAGTTCTAATAGATAGTTTATAGTAAGAATTAATTCCTGCAGATTCTCGCACCTGATAAATGAGAAGATAACGTTAATTCTTTCTTTTTAATTTCATGGAGAACTTTTAAAAACGAGAGATTCAGCGATTCGTGTCTCACCTGCCTATATTCGAATTTAAAGTAGATAGCCTATTCTGATCAACCTTGAGAATGGTAAGCTTTTTAAGCTGTCCCAGGCCGTCAGGTAACTTTTCGATAATGTTCTGCGATAAATACAGGTCCGTTAACGACTCCAGACCGCCGATCTCCTCGGGCAGGTCTTCCAGACGGTTCTCGGAGACGTCCAGGCACGCTAGCGTCTTCAATTCGCCGATCTCCGGCGGCAAGTGTTGCAACCCGTTATGATCCAACCATAATTCTTGCAACGCCGGCAAATTTCCTATGTGCGGCGACTGAAATAAAAGCGAGAAGACGTTCGAGAACAATGTTATTGGCAGATTCCTCTTTTAGAACATTTAATGATTTCATGATTTCCTCGACACCGGAAACACCTAGCGGTCGAAACGACTGGTTTCTATAGCGTTAATTTCTCAAACTGCGTTTACACTGTTCTTTCCTTCCACAAATTCTCAATAGAACCGTGCTGCCAAACAATTTCTTAACAAGTCCTCAACCACGAATATTATTAATAATTGTGGAAGCATAGATCTGAACTGGGTCATTTCGACTCCGCCAGCAGTTCCAGTGTTAGAACTCGTTGTACCAGTTCGTCGATCTCATTGTAGCCAAGATCCAGCCGCTCCAATTTATAAAGTTGCGACAGCGATTCCGGCAACGATTTCAGATAGTTCTCCCTGAGCTCCAGCGACTGCAACGCCTCCAGACTGTGAACAACAACGAGAACAACCGCGGGGCGGGAGCCGAATCAGCATCGTGACAATCGAATTCGATTAAACAATCGCGGAACGTAATTATAGGGTCTCGTTACCATCCGATGTCAGACGGCAGATTCGTTAGGGACATGTCATTGAGTCCTAGAACGGTTAGATTCCTCAGTTGCACGAAACCTGCCGGAAGCCTGCGAGAGAAAACATAAGGCATCATGAAACGTGTGCTCCTATTCCACGCGCAGGAAAGAAACTTCGAGAAAACCAAATAACTCACCTCAGGATTGGGTTGCTGCTGAAGTCCGCGACCTGCAAAGCCCGTAGATTCTTGATGTTCTCAGGAATGTCTTCTATGTCTGCAACAAACAAAAATAAATCGTCTCCATCGATTTCGATCGCAAAGGGATGGCGCAGATTATGTTTACTTATTTATTTACAGTATAACTATAATTTAATTGCAGGTAGTTGCGACATTTAAGATGTCTAACATCGACTTCCGGTTCGCCGGGAACCGTCACCGGGAGATAAGACCCGCCAGACTTTAGCAGCGAACGCTAAAAGTATTGATTCCACGATGAAGCTATAATCGTACGATGATTTCGCCCTGAGAATTTCTATCGTCGAATTCGAACGAGCTATGCGGCGACCCTAATCGCTCTCTCCCGCGATCGAGAAAAACTCTCTCCCCGTTCTGCAGCTTTATTCATTAAATTCCCGTGCCTCGCAGGGAACGGCTGGAATGCGGTGTGATCTCATACAACAGCAGAAGCGCGTCCCGCATTCTTATGCAATGGCGGTGTTTAGCCGGGCATTTTTTCTCGAAACCATTCGTCATCTGTTGCCAAAGCGACAACGCGGCTTCCTGTAATGAGTTAATCGCCGCGTGTCGTTGCGTGATTAATTACGCAACCCGAGGAGGGGTGTCGAATCGACGAGTTGCGAGCCACTTCCGGTCGTTTCGTTCCGGCGCGACCGTTCTCGATCGAGTGGATCCATTGCAGCCCGATCGAGACGATCCCCGCGCGGAGATCGACACCAGAGCGAAAGGTTGTCTGCGATGGATCCTGGATCGCGAGCGACCTCGTCCACCTCCTTCGAACAAAAGCACCCGGGGCAACGAAAAGGGGACCGAAACGAGTAGCCCCCTTCGGTCTGCCGGAATCACGGTTAGCTTGTAATTGCTCCGCGTAACTGTCGTTACGTGCGTGCATTCGTGACACGGTGGCGCGTGGATACGTGTGCAAGATGCATCCGTCGCATAGAGACACGTGTCCGGAGGACGTTTTTCTATGCGACGGGTCTATCGATGATTCAATGATCCATCTCTGCCAGTGTTCCGCGCGGGAAGAACGCCGATCGATGCAGCCGCCCCTGGGAGAACAGGAATGGTCCCGATTCGAAGAGATCGAGTCCAGGACGTGTCCGAAGGATCCAGACAGAGATCCAAGAGACATTGGCAGTTTAAAAGGACTTGGAGGTTCTGGGAGATCCTCGACGCTCCCGAGAGGTGTTTAGAATGGATCCAAAGAACATCCCTAAAGAGCACCGGCTGTACGCCTAAACGCTCTTAGCTCTGTCGGGAGAGCAAAGCAGAGCGAAGCGCTATGCGCTTATCGATCGAGAAGTCGACGGCGAACCAGTTTGCGGTTACGCCATCTAATGGTTTTAGGGAGAAGACATCCGATCGGGTGAGTGATAAGAAAACAACGATACTGCACGCGGATGTCAGCGTGGCTGCACACGGCGTAGATATTTTTAATGCGTTCCTCTCTCTCTCTCTCTTTCTCTTTCTCTTCGCAGAGCGAGAAGAGGAATCGAAAGATCGGCGGCGCAGGCGTGGCCAGGCGAACCAAAGAGTCCCCGATCGCTGGTTCTTCTCGTTTCAAGTGCGTTTACATGCACACGATACACAATGATTGATTCAAAGTGTATCGAGGTCACGTTATAAAAGATCCCCGCGACGCGAGGCGTCGGGAAACTGTGTTACGAGAAGAGGAAACCGCGGACTGAAATAATCGGGGGACCGCGTCGCGCGATTCTTCTTTTCGTGGAAACCTTACTCCAGCGAACTCATAAGCGTTCCCGCCGGTATGTTCTGCCCATTGTCCGACGAATCGAGTGTCCGCCGTCGTTCTTTCCCCGTGAACGATCGATCCCCGGGAGCATTCTTTCACCTTTCATTCTACCGCGACCCTACTTCTATTCGAAGTCAAGGCTCGCGACGAACCGCGCACCCTTCTCCCTACCATAATCGAGCCCTCCGAGTTAAATGGTCGCGGATGGAGGAGAGAAAGTTGGGGAAAATTTGTTCCGTTCGCCTGTGAAAGCGGCGAGGGTCTTCGGGTCGCGGAAGGGTCGCGCGTCGAGGGGTGAAAAAGTTCAAATGAAATCGATTCGTTTCCGCTGCGAATCGTTCGCCGCGCGCCACGCAAATTCTGCGGAATCGTCGGAGAGAGTGAGAACGGTTGGTGCTCGCAACAACGCTCATGGGCTTTCCCATTTGCCGAGACGGGACGGTATGGGACCCGGTGCGTGTTCACGTATCGGTGAGCGCGTCTCCTCCGGCCACCCCCGCGCACGACGGAGTCCTCCAGCTCTGTCCACCCAAGGTAAATCGCAAAGGCCGAGGGTGGATGTGTTCCGCGCTATTTATAATGTTTACGGTGGCGGACGCGTTCCACGTCGAACAGGTGCTATTTTGTGTTATTTACTGGTTGCTTAATTACAGGTTGCCACGGTCGACCGTGGGCGTGTGTGCGAGGGGCCGCGCGGCGATCGACCGCGATTCCGTGGCCACGGAAAATCGGCGGCGCGCGTTCGAGGACACGCACTGGAAAAAGATGGGCGTGACCGACGAATTATTGCGGGGGTGCGGTAGGAAACGATTCCGCAATAAAAAAGCCGACGTAATTCTTCCACGAACCGCCGTCGTTTCTCTTCCAACCGAGCTGCTCCTAATTCTCTCTTCGATGGCGAATTCGATCAGCCCTGTTACCGAGACGCAAAGTGCCCCTGCAAACGTTTCTATTCGCGAAAATGAGCGAGCCACCCTAAATTCATTACCCGCTGAGCGGGAAGCGAGGGAACTCGACTGTAACTCGT
Source organism: Augochlorella aurata (assembly GCA_028455555.1). Lineage (NCBI taxonomy): Eukaryota > Metazoa > Arthropoda > Insecta > Hymenoptera > Halictidae > Augochlorella > Augochlorella aurata. Next base: position 1,959,893 of record CM052156.1, on the reverse strand, counting down.
TCGTTGCATCCCTCCTCGAGGGAAAAATGCGGCAGGAAAACGCGAGACTCTGCAATTTTCTGCTACGTGAACTGCGACTGCAAATGTCTAATACACGGGTTATATACCCATTTGATTATACATAAACGCGTAATTACGTCGCGCGAGGTCAGAGGTAGCCACGGGAGATAGATCGGATCACATTATTTGATCGACGAAAGAAGACAACGAACGAATAAATCGTAAAGTGATCGCAACTGTAACCGAGCAACAATTGCAACGGAACTGCAGCCGAGCTACAATTGCGGCTGCAACTGCGCTGCAATTGCAACTACGAGTGAATCGTAATTGCAACTGTGCTGGAACTGCACTTCTCCGTGGCGGACACGCAACAGGGGGGCAATAATGCCCGCTAAGGGCGAAAGATTGCAGGCGCACGGTTCTCCTTCTCGTTTACATAATACATATGCATAACGCGCGCGGATCGATGATCCATCGATCGATCCAGTTCGATTCCCCGCGATAATATCGCGTCCGCCGGAACACGCATTTATTTATCTCTCTGCGCGCCAATAATAGTACTCGCGGTACGGATTTATCGGATCTCGGCCGGCGTGCGATCGACGCGAAGGGGGGCGCGCTGCCGAGTAAAAAAAGGAAAGGGTGAGACGAGCGATGGCGACAGGGGTGAGAAGCTTGCGGGACGAGTCGAGCGGATCTTACGTAACACGTGCAACACGTGAACAAGCGCCGGACACGAGGCGGAGAATAGTAAATCCGATTTCTCGGCGGAGCTTTCATAGCGCCCGCGAGCTTTATC
>CM052156.1:1862085-1958994 GCA_028455555.1 Augochlorella aurata | reverse complement strand
TCGTTTTCGCTTTCGGCTTCTGCCGCTTCTTTCCTCTTTCTTCGCGGTGCTATGGAAGGATTACTTCGAACGATTACTCGGGAAATATCTGTATCGTTCGATGAATTTGTGTCGCGCGGTATTTTGCAGAAAATTCGGGTCTCGCGGGGCGCTCGTATTTTTTCAGAAAATTTGCAACTCGGAGAAACCTCTGCTTCCATCATTCAGAAATTGGAAGCATCACCTTTTCTCGGGATTAATTCGAGCTCGAGAGTTCACTTCCTCGAGAATCCTCCGCTTGTTTCTCGAACACCTCGCGACCGCCACTTCACCCACATACAGGTGACACGATTTCTGGCGAGCCGAGCCGCGAGATATTCGGTCGCCGCACGCGAAATCCCGAGGTTTCGCAACGCTCCTTCCTTTCTGCTCGATCGTCTCGAATTAAAGGGTCATCCTCGCGACGCCGCGTTCTCAAATGGCGCAAGAGGCCATGTTTGGTCACGTCGAAAAACGCCAAGTTCGACGAAATGCACGGACTTGGTAAAATTTTTCTCGGAGACGCCGTTCGCAGTCGAACGAAGCTCGATCCTTCCCCTTTCATTTAAAAAAACAGAAACGCGACTGCGATTTTTTCCGGCAAAGTTGCAGCGCTTTAAAGTAACCCTTGCACCGGCATCGAAGTTATCGCCGCCCGGATTTCTCCGCGAAACTTAAAATACGGAAACGTGGTCTTAAAATAGAGGTTTTAAGCTTCAATTTAAAGAAAAGGTCATCATCTTACGACGATTCTTCGCGCGGAATTATCGTCGATCGAAGTTGGCCGATTTTTATCCGAAGCATTTTTACGCTACAATTTGTTCGAGCAGTACGATCGAATAAACGTTAAACGCGGGAAGATTGTTCCGGATCGCTGAAGAAATTGCTTATCTCGCAGAAAGATCCGCCGACTAATTATCGCAGTAAGTCTCGACGAGAGTGTGCCTCGGTTACTAAATTCGGGCTCGCGTTTGCCACGCAGGCAACCCAATTTCCCAACGAAGAAAAGGGGTTTCCGTGGAATTCGTAGACTGGCGGCGCGGCGTGGTTAGCGGCACGCTCGACGCATTCGAACGAGATAAGACACGACACGTTTGCTCCGCCGCGCGATAAGATCCCTCGGCTCGTGGCGAGACGCGGCGCGAAGGCGGAACTGATTAAGGAGAGGATTAGAGAATTAAAAGTAATCGGGACTATCAGTTCTCGTTTGAAAGGCGCTGTCGGAAGACGGTGTCCTGGATTCGTCCGTTGGCCACGCGAGCGAAAAAAGCGAGCGAAAAACGCGAGCAAAAAGCGAACGCGCGCGGTGCCCGTGATTTCCACGGACGGTTTTAATAAGCGTATTACGGTACACTGTCATCATCCTCGGTGTCGTTAGAGCTGGCAGGGTACCGGTACGATAAACTAACTGGAACCAGGAAGCGGCCGATGTCGTGACAAGTCGGCGTACGTCCGAATCCTTCAGGAAGGACCCGCCGGCAGGATGTCGTTCTTTAACCGACACCATGCGACGCAGAGACAATGAGAAAAATCGATTCAAGGTCCTCGGGAATTTCTCGCATTTTTAGCGTCTTTATTATTATCCTTATTTATTGTAACGGATTTAATTGTATCAGTGGTATGGTTTTATTAACACTTTACCGAGCGGTGGCTTATAAATCGGCTTTTTACCTTAACCGGTAACCAATAATTTGCCATCTATTGTTGAGGTATTATTATATAATCTTTTAAATATTAGATACCCTTCGCGATAAATAAAATAAATAAAATAGATAAAAGAAATATTGTCTAATGCTAGTGTTACGTTATGTTAAATATAAAAATGTTTACGGCCGAATGACCGGTCGCTAAAGTGTTAATGAAATCGAACCCTTCGACAATATAAATAATATAATTTACAGCCCTATGAAAATAATTACTTTTGACTATGTTGTTCGAGATAAGTGGATTTCATTTTCGATCGAATGACCCACATAATAGCGACGATGATTGCCGACGCGGAATTAAGGAAGAGCGTGCGCCACGGATCCGATGGAGACCTCATTGTGGCACCGCGTGACAAAAGATCGTCCTTCGAAAGGGACAATCGTAATAACGTTTGATAAGGATCGTGCCTGGTTTCCCGTGAATAAAGGAAACTGGCAGAGAATTGTCAGGCCGCGCGCTGTTCCTTTATTGTTCTTAGACCAACAGAAGCGACAACTTCCGAGTTTCGAGGAGCGGCATCGATCGACCGGCGAAACGGAAACAGATCGGAAGGATAACCATGTAAAACGTTCCATCGATCGGTCGATTTGCTCTCCAGAAGAACTGCGATCCATTCGACGTCGCCCCGAACGCTGCTCGAACGAATTGCATATCTCGTGACGAACTATCTCACAACAAATTACCTCATGACAAAATATCTCATGACGAATTATCTCATGACGAATAATCTCATGACGAATTATCTCATGACGAATAATCTCATGACGAATAATCTCATGACGAATAATCTCATGACAAATTACTTCTTAACGATTTGCGTTATCTGCCGGCGATTGCTTAATAGTCTTCGAAAATCGTCGAGAATTAAGAACTGAAATATCTGTAAAACGATCCTATCAAGCACAGCTATTTAAAATACAAGACTACAGAATGCTGGAAGCGATAATGTTTCAACGAACGCTATCGGCAAGTTTCCGACGTGAACACAAAGCGTCCGATCGCGTATTTTGAAACGAGAGAATTATTCGGCCCGTCTCGGAGACGATCCTATCGTCGGGTCCGTTCCATTTCCAGAAACCAGAAACGCGACGACACCTGCCCAACAAAGGAAAATCGTGGGAGACGGCTGTTAATAGGGAAGCGTTATCGATGAAACGGTCCTGTTATCAGCGTCAGAATGATGGTCACTCGGAAACAATTGAGTGACGCGAAGATCGATACAGGCCGACGAAAATTTCGACGGCAATCGATTTCCCCTTATCCCCGGCGCGCGTGTGACACCCTCCATAAACGTTTCCCTCCTTCGCACCGAGACCCTGAGGATTATCGAGCATTTTTATGGCCGTCATAAATGGGCAAAACGACGCCGTTCCGTGCGCGTGGGCTTCGACGACGGAACATTCAAATACTGAAACGAATACAGGAAGCTTTACAATCGCTAATCTCCGATAAATACGCGTAATATTTTCTTTACCAGGCCATAAGGATTGTAATCCTTCTACGAACCCAAGAAACAGCGGACGAAGAGCGAGAGAGACAGAAACAGAGAAAGAGGGAGAGAGAGAGAGTGGTTGGCATTCGTTCCAGTGACCTTTCGAATTGCCGAGCTTTAAACAGCAGTAATTACATATTTCTTTCCGCGTTTAAAAAAGTAAGTCGTGATCCCTCGTAATCGCTGGCGCAAACATCAAGCCTCCTTATTGATTTAATTACCCGCTCGCTATAAATAGATATACGATCTGCAATCGTCTTTGCGAGCGTGATCTTTCCATTGAAAAGACCCGCGAAAATCCTTTACAGGTTTCGTCCTCGATACCGCGCCAGGCAGGCTCGTAAAAAATAGATTCTTCAAATAGCAAATAGGCTATAAAATAATAGCAAATGCTATTGTCCATTTATTATTTGGAAAGTCTATCTTCCCCAAGCTGCGACGACAGGAAATAATATCTGCAGTTCTGTCGGACGAACTTTTCAATTAATTTCTCGTCCTTTCAGTTACGAAACGGAATCGCTGTTTCAATTTCTTGGAGAGACTCGATAAAATATTCGAATAAAAGAAACCGAGAAAGGGACTTTGAAAAAGTCACACGTCTAGGGCGAGCAAAATGGACGAGTGCGCTTTAGCCGGCCGGAACGCCGGCTCTCGACTTTATTGCGAACAAAAGAATTCATTTCCAGCCTGTACAATACACCGCCGCTTATTATACACTTCGGCATTGTTCGAAAGAACATTTTTTTCAGCCGATCGTTTCAGTCGGCGACGCCGGTCGCCGGCGATTTCTGCCGTTCAACGTTCCGTCGGCCATCTTCGAATCGTTCACGCGGTCGTGCAAACAATGAAAACTTATTACTGAAACGATAATATAGGTACCTCGATACCTCGAGCTGTTTCTAATATCGATTCCCTCGTCGATTTACGAGAGACCAAGCGGCCCTTCCGTCGGAGAATTCTGATTCTCGAGTTTGCACTGGCGACGGTCGAATATTTCTCGGTGGAAGAATAACGCGTTCGGATCGCGACGCGATGAATGGGGTGAAGAGAACCTTTTTTTATCTCGTACACGAACGATCGTAGATAAAACGTAGGCACGCGTGACGACACGGTGTGCACGCACGGCTCCGGACCCAATTACACCGTGGAACATGTGTCACAGACGGCCGTGCCCGAGAAATAATGCGAGCGCAGCGTTTATTGATAACGAGCAGGCGAGCATCAGGAAGCAGTAATTACGGGAGGGAATTATTTATAGCCCGGATTTTCGTAGCACCTTTCACAGGGACACGCCCGAACGGAACCCGGCGTGTTCTTTTACTCGTCGTCGGCTGCGCGCGACCGGTTCATCCTGAGAAATTACGGAAACGCTAGTCCGGTCTAACCCAATTACAGTGGCTGTTACAGTAACGTACAAGTTCCCGGATGCTCTAGATGCATAAAGATCCACCAGCAGGTTCCGTAAAAACCTGAGCCGTCTGTGCTCGCGTACTGACAGCAGTCCGGTCGAAATTCGCAAAAGAACAAAAACGGCTATAATTCGCGTAACACGCCTCGATAAAGCGTCTTGCGAGACTGGTGCCCCGTTACCGACGACGCGTTTTCCGGCGTACCTATCGGAACTTTCCGAGTCCCGTTCGCGACAGAGAACATTCCCGCGAAAAGTATCCGAACGAGAAACAAGATAATGTCGAAGCTGGAACGTCCGTTGAAAAGAGAGCGTCCAGTGAAGCGCGTCTAACATTCGTTTGCGAGTGTTGCCGGGTATTTTGCGGCCGGTGAGGCATTCCATAAGAGAATGGCGGTGGTGGAGGAGAAGGAAGGCGGACGGCCGAGTCTCATGGCAAAACGAGGCATCCGCGCGCGACTATGGGTTGCATTCCTTCTTCCTTGGCCGTGCTGCATGCGAAGTAACAAAGTTCAGCGTGCATGTGGCAACGGGCGCGGGTGGCGAGGGACGAGCACAAGGTAAACAGAAAAACGGCGAAGTGGAACGTTAAGTAAATCCGGCGGCCGCGGCAAGAAAGGAAAAGGCTTCCCTCGCGGGGACAACGGTGGTTAAGAACGTTCCGACGTGGCTTTCGTTGCGACAGGGTGGAGAACCTTATGCGTCAACGTCGGAAACTGTCCCAACAATCTGTCGATCGCGATTGATTTAAACAAAATTGAATACGTCTTGTTCGATCGATCTAAAAGAAAAATAAATATCTTTTAATATATGAACGACGTATCGATTAATATATCGACGAGATTGTAATAAAACAGCGATTTTTCAAACGCATTTCGAAATCACGCCTACGAAACCTCGCCGGCAGGATAAATACTGTCTACCTGTTAGATCATCGCGGTTGATATGCTGCTCGGTAGACAGCCAGCCGTACGTTAAAAAAGAAGTTGTAGCGTTAACGGTAACGCGGCCACAAGAAGACACGCGTCTTTTTATTAATACTTGACGCTAGGTCCGACTGTCCTCGGTCTCTATCGGAGTCGAACGGCCAACCTAAGGTCCTCCCGTTAATGGTCTGCCTCGCTTAACAACGGCCTGTGTTCTTTATCCCCGACGCCTTTTGTACGCGCGTTATTACGCTCGAGCTTTCTCATTGACTTCGCCTGCGAAACGCGTGCACGTGCTTCTGTCGTTCGAGGCCATGCAGCAGCCGCTGACTGACAACGAGAGGACATCTCGCGGTTGCACACGCCTTTTTCCTCTAGATCCCAGAAATTCCCAGATTACAATTATGAATCGCAGATTTGCTCTACGAACTGATTGCTAAAATTGTATATAATTTGCTTCATTAAATCTGCAATAGGTGATCGTAGCATAAAAGAAGTTGCTTCACTTTAAATAATTATTGTCTGCATACTATTAGTTTACAGGTTCTCAATGTTTTGCGTATTATTATCTTATTAACGATGATTTCTACAAAAACACATTCTGACTTGATATAAATATTCATCGTTTAACAATTGGATTTCTTACGCTACCGATCGCTTATTAAAAATTTAACGAAGCTAGTAGATTTAATGTAGTAGAAAATTTCAACAACTGGCCGGCGGTGTCTAAGAAAATAAATGTTCCGGTCGACCGTGCGCCGTCGCTCGACGTTCAGTCATAGAATTTCATGGGAGTTCCAAAGGGAGATCGGCTGCGATGTCCGCGCCCGAAAAAGACAGACCGACGACCGGAAGTTGAAGGAGGAAAGATCGAAACGCAACGTTCCCTGTCTACGTCGAAGCGATGGGAACGTTGCGTCTGGGGCTTTGTCGCGGTCGGTGACCACGAAAACCACGCGCTCGAGACCGGTCAAACGGAATAATGAAAGAACTGCGCACTCACTGTTCCTAGAGACGTCCAACTCCACGAGGCTCTCAAAGTTCTGGATATGCGGTGGCAACACTCTGATCTCGTTGTCGCTCAAGCCGAGCTTCCGCAGCCTTTGCAGCCGGAAGAAGTTCTGAAAACAATGGAAAATTCTGAACAAGCTGTTCGCCTAATACAGACCCGGCTTCTTCCGAGAAGCTCCGTTCGATTTCTCGGTTTTCGGCGTACCGACTTAACCTACTAGCCACCACCGGTGTCCTGTTTACACTGGAATCCTCTGCTTGTTTTTGTCGCCCCGATTATACCCCACGAATGTAGCAAAAACTCGGAACGCAATGTCCCTCGCGGCACGCACCGTTCTCGAAAGAAAAAAAAAAAAACGACTAGAGTTGTGTCGCATTTCTCGGATCGAAAATTTTACTACGACTTTGACACGATTATACACGATCGTTTCTACGTCTTCCGAGACGTAAAATTCTTGAAATTTTATGCTCGCGTTTGTAGGTTAGAGGACGCTATCAATGCGAAAGCTTACGCGGTTATCAAAACAGAACACTGGGCGTTAATGGGTTCGATATGACAGTTTTGTTCGAAGCGGTTTCTCAGCAGTTACGAGAAACGGACAAAGCAGGTTGAAATAAATAATTTGATGGTTAAGTTGGCGGTTGTTTGCATGAGATCTAAAAAGAGATCGACGCCTCTCGGAGAGATTCGTTTCGGGATGTATCGAGAGAAGAAGAATCGACGTGCAAGACGATGGGATATAGGCGGTTATCGTCTGTATACAGTTGTCGAAAACCGACTGGCTCTCGAGGGCTAATAGAAGAAGACGATTAACAAGGTTCGCAGCCCTATCGAGTATGCCGTGCGCGTACCTCGTCGTCGCATTATAGCCGATGGAATGATACGTCATGGACACAATAGAGAGAGGAGGAGAGAACGAGAAAGAACGAAGTAGAGAAAGAAAGAGAGGGCATAATAGGACGGGAGGGGAAAGAGGAGAGAAGGTAAAAAGAAAGAAGAGAGAGATACACGGTCGTAAGACGGAAAGTTGGCATGTAGCGGTATTTGCTTACCTCGGGCAGATCACAGATGTGATTCGCGTCCAACAGAAGCTCCTCCAAGGTTCTCGAGTATCGTAAAATATCATCGGGAATGCTCGCCAGTGAACAGTGACGCTTGTCAATGTATTCCACCTGCCTGTTACACCCTTTAAACATCGGAATGCAGCGGAACATGGTATCCCTTTTCACTATCAATCACGTTGGAACAGCACCGAACATAATTATCCCGTATATACGGCACGGAGGACACCGACTGCTCTGCTATTTCCACATATTCCTGGAGATGAGGGATTTTTGGTTAAGAGAACACACGGAGGAAACACGGAGCGGCACGAATCACACACTTTCACGCCCTACTCGGCTGCTTTAAACGCGCTCACGGCTTGTGCCTCCAAGTCTGACGTCATCACGTCCACGAACCACTGATCACGTTGCTCGAAAGCGACGCACAACAGTGAACGAATGCGACGCTTCGAGCAGCCAACTCCCCACTACTTCCGTGCGTTACGCCGCAGACCTAATGCCTTTATAGAAGGGGAACCTGCTAGCTCCGTGGTAGAGGGGGAACCGACATTTGTTTACGTTTACATTACCGAATTCCAGAGCATCGTTTCGAAAATTCTCTGTGGTTCCAGCAAATGAAAAACCCAAAGGAAATAAACATAATTCCATTTTATGGTTATGCATGCAATATTACTGGACGGTAGATTCTATTCTGTGTTACACTTTTTATGATAGTATATTCTATGAATATATTTATTGTGGTATGTTGGTTGTATACGATTAACAAAATTTACGCCGGTTGAGCAGAAAGAGAATGAGAAAATACCGTAATGATTACCAGCCACAGGGATTTCAACACAAATCACAATGAAAACTAACCGCGCTTACATATGTACTACATAAATCGCAGCCAATTAGATTCAATTTCTAAACAGCGCCATCTACAACGAAACGTTCAAACTGGTAGCTAGTCGATACACTATACGTTTTGTTGTTAGATGGCGTGGATATATCTTTTCGAATCTGCAGTACCACGCGTTTGGAAATATAAAAATGGAGTTTTTTTTTATTTACTTCTCGACGTTACCTTTCAACTTAATCGTCATGCAATAAAAGTATATTTGTGAAAATTTAGATTTCTGTCACCTATTTATATCGAATATGTCTGTGAAAAAAAAACATTTTGTAAGCCACTTTTTCCATTCGACATTTGAAGCAAGAAATCATGATGAGATGTCATGTTTAGGTGACATCTGAAGAAAAGATAAAATATATATACGTATATTCACATGATTACGTTGATGATTTGAGTACCGTTATTTATGGTAAGTAGGGATTTCTTTTAAAGAATTCTTTGATCAGCAAATTACCGTATAATATTTTTGGTTAATGTAAATATAAACTTTGTTTGCTGTCATTTACAGATTACTAATCTTGCAGTTAAAAATGGATATGCAATTATTATCAAGATATTTGAACACTTACTCTGGCAGAGACAAATTGTTAAAGACATTGTCTTATATGGCCAAGTTAGCCACATTGGGTACAACTTCAAAGGAAACTGAGAAGAAGTTTAAAATACTTAGCAGTCAATTGAGTGCTTGCAGAGTAACGTTAAGGTTACTCGATGATATACCAGTGATTCACTATGCTATATCATATGGCTGGGGAAAAAAGGTATATTAATATTTATAAGAATGTTTTGTTTTGCTATCATTAACAGTATGTATAGATTGGACTGTCTTTCTAGAGGCATGTAAATTTCATATGTAACAGGAGCCAGATTGGTTGTTGAGATTGGCAGAGTTGTTGCAAATTGGAGTTGATATTATATTCTGTCCAGTGGAGCATGTATGTTGGGCAGCAGAGCACAAATTAATTAATATCAATGTTGAAAAATGGGACATTGCATCCACGTGGTTTTGGATCATTTCTCTACACTTGTCATTGATAAAGTAAGTTCAAAAAATTATAAAATCAATGATTTAATATTTTCTAAAATGTGATAATTTTTCAACAGATCCATAAGAAAATTGAGAAAGCTGAACAACCGTAAAATACAGTTTGCTGTCGCCAAACAAAAAAATAATGAACTATTAACCAGCTTTCGAATAATACTAGATATCAGCTATGCAGTAAATTATCTACCACCTAGTTTACTTTGGGGAGGACAGTTAAAAACTTGGCAAGTTGGAGCTCTTGGAACTTTATCCTCTTTAATTAGCCTTTATCAAGTTTTAAGCAGACTAGCAGAAAGAACATATTCGTAATATAAGTATTTTGTATTAGATTGTTGCGAATCAGAAGCAGTTCTTATATTAATGTAAATACGGTCTTCCACTTTTGCACAGATATTGTACAATAATTGTAAAAAGAGAAATATAGCATAAAAATTGGAAGAAAATCAGTCTTTGTGGTACAGTTATTTCATACACTGTAAAGTATAATTTTACATATTCCAAAGCAATACAGTCTTGTTAACATAATAAAGAACAATTTATTATTTTTCATATACTAGTTTTGTGTTACAAAGTATGCTTCAACAAGGATATATGTAATAGGAGGAAAGCTAAAGCAATACAAATTATTGATACGAGAGTCAAGCCTACTCAATCTCACGCTGATGCGTGAAATTGGATATACATGTACTAATGTTCGAATTATTACATATATACTACGTCTTCCTTCTTCGAGTGTTATTATTTGTAAATGATAGACTTAGGTTTTATTATTCAATAAAAAGTGAAAGAATAGGAGGCACTTCCGTATTAACATAAAAAAAATATCTTTGCTACCTATGGCGGCGATGTGATCATTGCCTCGCGATCGGTTAAATCTCTTAAAAGTTTTAAGAAAGCTTGACGTTATGCGTACCCAGTAGCAGTCTTGTTTCACTTTAATAGTAGATCACCCTGTATCGCATGGTTTATCAATGATTTTAAAAATAATTTGTGTTTACCACATTCGAATAAAATCTATGGAGATTACATTAAAAGGCACGACTTATTAAAAGTTTGTAAACAAGATAGTTTCGATAAAAGAGCATTTTTTAAAATTTCCGTCGATTCATTATCCGCCGTTGATTCATCCAATTTCTTTTTAGTCTAAGAGAGTTGTCGTTTTCCTATTTAGAATCACTCTCAGGCATATAGCAAACCGGATTTCTCTTTCTTTTCGTTGACTAAAAACATTATGGATATATTTCAAGCCTTCATAGAATATATATGTATATATGTGTGTTGGTATTTTGTATGTTGGTATTAAAGCACTTCATGTTAGTATTTTTCTTATACATATAATAACCGTATTACTTGTTCATTGCATTTGATGTAACGCGATATATTATTTGTTTGTTCCACTTTCTCGAATCAAGCTAAATTTTAATGTTTCGGAAACATGATAAGTTCGCCTCGGTCGTTTATAATTTGATGAGACCAGTGTAATAGCAGATTAATGTCTGCAGTTGATTATATGCATCCTCAATCATAAACCTTAATTCTATATAACAATTTCTTCCTTGGAACATTTACCAGTAATAACTTATGGTCTATAGCTATTTGATTATAGTAAAATAGGGAGGCCCTATTCTAATACACGTAATGAATTATTACTTTGAAAAACGAAGTACTAAAATTTTGATCGACCTACAGACAATGAAACTAATCGTGACACGAATCAGCGACATGATTGATTACCAAATCAGCAGAATTCGTGATTACCATGCACCTATCGATTTTTCTGGGAGTAATTACATTCAATAATTAGTACTTTGCACAAGCACACATTTGAATAAGGCTCGGAGGATTGAAAAATGGAGAAGGGTTGAAAGATTCGTCTGGAAAAACAAACATTCTTCCGAACATTAAAAGGAACAGAATCATGAAACAGAGAAGAAAAAAAGGGAAAAACGACAATATAAGTCTATCTGCAAAAAATATGACTTTTAATTGACTCAACAAAATGATATCAAAACATCAGAAACGCGATGAGAAGACCACGAAAATCTTGTTGAAAGAAAATACATAACTTAATATCGTAACAAAAAATAAAAACAGAATCAATTCACTACAATCCGCTCCAGAATCGTAGACCGTGTACTACTCCATTTCGTCAACAGTTAAACAGTCCCTGTAAACGAAAGTTTGCGACGCTTACCGTTTTCTTCGACGAAGAATATAAATTATGAATACAGTGGCCACTTCTTTTTGGCAATACTCTTACATTGTACGATCTAACGTAAAACTACAACGACGGGCAGTATCGCCGACGAACGCCGGAATAGAATAAAGTCTCACGAGAGGGAATAGGTTTGTTAGAACTCGATGAAAAGTCATCACACACATGTTCTATGAAATGAAAACGCGTTTACCGCGGAAAATAATAATAAATCGATCGATTTAAATCCCCCTGGTTGTTTCGAAAACTACAATAATCTAATATCCCCGCATAATTTACGATTAAGCGTAACATTTTCGCCGATGTATCGTTATAGCGGCGCGTTGTATTTTACGAATGTATTTCTGAACACCACCGAACATAGCACTTGTATTTTTTTTCTATCTCGATCTTATCTTTCTTTGTAGCAGTCGAGTGGCTTTTCAGTTGGTATCGCATAAAAATTATTGTCACTATAAAAGCCACAATTGAGCCCACATGAATTCAATACTAAATGCACACTCAGTTACACGTCTGACTGCTGCACGTATGTTGCACAACGTGCCGACGTTCGTTGTTGTTCAATGGCACGATTTCCATTATTCGCAATAAAACGATAAACACGAGAACAAGTCTCTAAGTAAATGTACGAAATAAAAGTATCGTTTTCGTTGAACGTAGGTGATAACCATGTTCGTAAATATAGGAACTCTTTATAAAGCGCGATTTTCTTTTTCATTACTCTCTCTTTCTCTGAATCATCTCAATTAGTCTTTGTACCGCGGACGTGTACGATAACAACAATAATAAACAATTCGTTTGAATCTTTTTGCCGATCAGCTGGTACACCCGGTATTTCTCAGCTTGATATATCGTCAAACCAACCGCCTGCAGCCCAGCGATTAAAACTAAGTTTGCACCCTGTCAGTAAGTCAGCTAGCGCGACGTCCGTGCGAAAACAAATAGTCAAAAAAGGAAAAGAATTTGAGTATGATATCGCGAAAGGGAAACTTTGGTAAACTGTACTTAAATCGAGGCGTTGTTCATCAATGCACGGTGATACTCTGGGAAGTTAAAGGATGGCGACAATCCGACCACATGATGTGTCTTTGAGTCACGCATCAACGGCTCATGATGCCACATCGTTTCCATCCAGTGCTGCCATTGCCAGCAGATACGGCAAAAATGGCGCAAGCACATCTTGAATCATTAAATATTGTTCAAGCAATCATAATAGTACCATAAAGTATAAAATTTATTAATATTAAGTTAGAAAATAGTAATAATAGTTTTTCTCACCGCATCACGACAGAAATAGGGCCCCTGCTGCACCGAACATTCAGAGCACATGGAATCTTCAAGATACGGATCAACTTGTACCTGGTGAAGATAGTTATTATTAAAAGATCTTAACATATTTAATTATTTTGCACGACCATGCCAACCTTCTTCGTGAACTTCGGGGTTTTTATCTCAACAAAAGCCGTTGCGACTGCTTTCATGTACGAATGCTTTGTCTTAAATGTAACACGACCGGATCCTATTGGATACTTATGTTTGTCAGTATCAATGCCTAAAACAAAAGTACAGATTTAATAGTGGATTGTGAAGATGAATAATGACATAGAATATTTACCAGCATAAATAACTCCATGAAACAAATCATCCATAATTTTGGCTAAGTCACTGGCAGTTAGCATGCCATGAAGTGCGCCAACATATACTGTTCTATCAGGGTCAAGTTTGTGCGATCTGGATCTCACAAAGTTACTGTATTCGAAGGCCCAAGGTATCACTTGTACCTATGTTACAATGATTATAGAAGCATTACAAACATCATTACGGAAGTAACGAGTAACGCTAACAATACACACCTCTTTTGCTTTCATTCGTTTTGATGATACCTTGTAATACCAACTACCTCCATTGGTAAAATCATGTGTACAACATTGCAACAGGTTTCTCACCTATGAGGAGCAATTTCTCATTAAAATTCAGAGAGGGATATATTTAAATCTTAAGGCTCAACGAACCTTAAGAAGTTTATTAATTACCTGCCTAGTTTATTAATTACCTGTTTTTCAGACTCAAATATGATATATACGTGTCCTTTAGGTTGCGGTGCGGATTGATCTTTTCCTGGCCAATCTACGCGTACCTGGCCAAATTGCTTGAAAGTGGCGATTAAGAGAGATTCCGTGATGTCCCATGGTACACCTCCAAGAAATACTTTTGACGAGTAACCAGAGTGATACTGAGTGCGCGGTGGCAACACACCTCTCCAGGTGCATGTTGGATTACACAGTGCTGAAACAGTATCTATGTTTCAACGGAATAAACTTATTGTAATTAGTATCTTATTTGATTAATTATTTATTCTATATACCAGCAGCGTTTTGATGAGGTCGCACCACACGATCCGCGGCGTAGCGTGGGTCTAAATCGCAACGGTTCACGAAGTACTTTCTCATTCGCTGTAACGCAATCGCCCTGTTCTTTTCTAGTACATCCTCCGGCGACATTCGTGAGATAAGCGACTGAGAGTAGTATCCTGACGAGTTCATCGACTGACAATTCTGTTAAAATGTTTTGTTCAATCAAACTAACATCGATAAAACTGTACGGTTTAAAATATAAAAATGGAGGTCATCTTTGACAAAGGACTACCATGATGTCAGACAGAGAACCATCCATGCTGCTTACGCCACTGGTTTCCGAATCCGCAGGTGAATTTGATCTGGAACCGTTGCACTTTAACCCATAACCATAATCGAATGTAGGGCTGCCACACTCGCTAGGAATAGAAGAAAAATGATTAGTACTCATCCTGTTACAATCGCAATCACTTAAAGCTCAGCTGAGAATACCTGTAAGGTGTAGTACCACGAATGGGCCTTCCAAAGTAAGGAGATTGAATGGGGGATGTTGGAGAACCTATGTGCTGCATAGATCCTCGACTTGTCGGAGATGTTGCCGTCTGATTATTGTTATTGTTATTCGTAGAAGTGAATGAATAAGGATTCGAGTACAGACTACTTGTGGTACTGGGGCTGCTGGGTGTGGCGATAGAGCTCGGTGAACTCGGGACGTCCAACATCGATGAGTTTGAATAGAGACTGTTTGTGTCCTCGTACTGTTTTAACAAAAAATCAAGATTATTAGTTGCAATTCATCTAGAGTTTTCCCATAATCATATAAACTCTAGACAGGGCAGAAGAAGGTTTCCATTAAATCTAACTTCGCCCAAATGCAAGTTTCCCGGAGGATAGGTCCAATTTATTCGACGAAAGGACAGGATCTTTTCACGGTGTTTCTTTCCACGAAACTCGAAACACTGTAGTTGGACTGTGTCCAACGGAATGTTACAAAATAAGGGGGTAGGAACACAGAGCATGATTACAAGTTCACAGGGAGAGGTCGTAGGCCGTCGAGCGAGTCGAAAAAAGGGGATGAGGCGGCGAGAAAAGTGAGGAGGCCGTGATAGAGCCGTTTGGCTCGGGCTTGTAAATTCTTTGGCCATCCTGGAATCCGGGTCGCAGTAACGTGGCCCGCTATGCGTAATTTATTTTGCCGAACGTATTATACGTCACTTCTAACACGCGGGTTTCGACGTCCCGTCGGCCCTTTATGTACAGATGCATCCAGCAAATGGTGAGGGTAATAACGTTAAAGGCGTCGAGAAGAGCCTGATAAAATGTCCATTAAACCGTCTGGTCGATAAGCCGCGGCTTTCGCATGCTGTTCTCCTACTACTACCACGGAATCAGCGCAGATTATTCTACTGAAAAAAGTCCTACTTTCAAACGGCGTCGTTTGCTTCCAGTATCTACTTACAATCAACGTTTCAACTATTACATAAGCATTTAAACAAATCCTTAACACACAGCTTTGTCTGAGCGGTTATATTCATTTCGGTTTTAACGACAATTTTAGTCGTTCGCGGTCGCTACGCTTATCCCGAAGAAAATTTGTAAAGACGTCTGTCGTGGTTACAAGAATAGGAAAGAGAGTCAGAGAATAGCTTCAGGAGCTTATCGAGGACAGAGCGCGCATATCGCGATCCGTTATCGTTACATGTGCTATCATAAATTGATGTTAGGCCCTCGCCGCAACAAATATATTGAAAATCGATACACCCGGTAGCCGGGTGGTCTATTGTGACAAAAAAATTAGCCGCGACTGGCTGACTGAAGAAGGAACCTCGAGCAGCAGTTGGAGTCGCTCCAATGAGGATAATCATTGTTCTGGTTATTGCATTGGCAGCAGGCAGACGTTTCATAATACTGCCTCCTCTGCTTCGATAGTCGCGATTCTCCCTAACACGTGACCGCTGCTGCCATTACAACAACATTAACATTATATGTTTTCGGTAACAACTAATAATAATATTCTCTATTCAAATAAATAATTCTTGTGTATGTAATCAAATTAGCTATGTTTTTAGTTGCCTATACTAGGTTTACTATTGAAGGTCCACAGGGATGAAGAAAATGAGAGAGGAAGAAAGAGAGGAGAGAACATTCCAAAGAAGAGCCAGAGAAACAGATTCCTGGGAAGTGTGACTGGGATAACGAAGCTGGTCGACATAAATGAGAAAGTTAGAGGAATTTGAGAGGAGGCTTGTGGTCTGGTATAAATGCACATACGAATTAAAAGTACCCATTACCTGGTAATGCTGAGAAAGTCCCGGACTGCGATTCTGGTGCTGATGATTCCGGAAACCAGGTGATCCGGACGTCGATTGATTGTTCATAAACGAAGGCATCCCAAGTCCTTGAGATAATCCCCAAGGCATTCCAAGCCCAAACAGATCCGTGATCGACATGTCTGCTGGCGTGGATGCGAAAAGACGAAAGATAATAACAGCGTTTACAAAAATCACAGAAAAAAACGAGACGAGCGAGGATTGTCCACTGACAAATGACGATCGGGCTCGCTCATTAGTTTCGAATCGAAGCAGGAGAGAGTTCAGAACGCATTTCAAATCATCCATCGGGTGTCCGCCGAAATGGGGAAGGAGTACTTGAAACGCCGATTGACTTTGAAATCGACCAACTAACGCGCAGCTCTACGAAACGACTAAAGGAGACAAGACAAATTTTACCATTAACATTGTTGCTCTTGTTCGTATCCTGGGAGTATCCTTGGAAGCTGGCTGGGGATGGCAGATCCAGTAACAAGTTGCTGATCGATTGAAATTTATTCAGCTTCTCCCGTTCACGGTCGCGATCCCACTGCTGTTTCATCTTGTCACGATTCAATTGCTCCCTGTCATGTAGCTGGTGCTGCAACTGGTCCCTGTCCCATGGATGCTGCAACTGGTCCCTGTCCCATGACTGATGCACATGGTCCTGGTCGTGGGGTGTTTGCAGCTTCTGCCCGTGAGAAGGCTGTTCATTTAGGCCGGATAAATCCGCTACTTTCACACCGCCAATCTGCGCCTGCTAATAAGTCGAGCAATTGATTAGAAATCGTCGTTAATCGATAAGAATTATTATTCTCCATCGATTCAATTGTTGGATCCTCTACGAAATGTATTTACATCACAACATTACTTACGAGATTCATATCTATATCGCGTTTATTGTAAAACTAGACAAAATGATCGTTTGCTTGAATATTGCGTATAAATAGCCGTAGTGTATTAAATTTCTTCAAGAACACGGAACACGCGAACCGAAATTTCCATACACATTCCTAATTTAACGTCGAACGATGTTCGATTGCATCATGATAAGAATAACGTGCTTGTAATTCGATACACGATGATAATGAACAAGACTCTGTTTCGTTAAAGCCGTCAATGCTATTTGAATCCCATGTATCGCAGGGAAACGACCAATCACTGTTCAAACCGATCGTTCTTGTTCGTCACGGCAACGGAACTGTTCGCGTGGTTTCCGGTAAACACGAAAGAAAATTTCAAAACCTAAACGATAACATGCGCGGCGCCAATGTACCGGAAGAATTTATGAAACGCAATTGACGATTAATGATAATTCGATGTTGATCACCTACCGCTGGTATGTTCCTCGTTGAGGACATAGCTGCGAGTGGAACCAACAGACTGAGCTCTCGTCAAGAGCTTTCGGTACAGAACAACGAAAACAGGAGACTGAAGGACGCCACTCCCAGCTAGCGTTCGTGGAATTCGGAAAAAAAATTTTGCAGGGTCGAAGTAAGATATCAAGGCATTTGGCGGACCCAACAGGAATTCGAAACTTCGTGGAATTCAACGCCGTCAAATTCGAACGCGTTCGTCGCTAAGGACGTCTTCCAACGCACGCAATACACGGTTTCGGGGTGAAATTCAATTCCGAGTAGTAAATAGTAAATAACCTGTTTTACAATATTTGAAATTGCTCGTGTAACTGTGAAAATCAAATCTGTATTCGAAACATCGAAAATTAAAATATATTATTTTGTACTTCGGTGTATTCAAATTAAAACGATCTCGATCGAATACCGACACCGACTAAGGCTTCAATAATATTTCAAATATTACTTTTTCTCGAAACTTCGCCCGGCTCTAATAACAATGTAACGTTCTATAGTTGAACATTGCGTCTCATGCTAATATAGATCTGTCTTTCTCGCTCCCTCTGTCGGCAACGTGCATTACAATGTAATCATTCGCGTTCTGATTAATTTATCCTGGTAAATACATTTTCGTAAAAGTTGTTAAAAAAGAATAGTATATTCGTACGTTGATATCGATTAGTTCTGAACCGAAATTTTATGAATATCGGATATGGCACGTTTTATTTCCCAGTGTAACCCTTTGAGTCATCGAATTATGCGTGGGTTACACCGATATCGATTGTCCTTACTAAAGTCCTCGACATATAACTCAAGACGACGTATACATATATGTATATGTATACCATATACATACATGGTGTGTACACGTCAATAAAGATTTCGAGAAAATTCAAATTCAAGACACGGGTATTGCCGAACAATTAATGTTAACCGACACGATTACACAATAAATCTTTTTTCTATGGAAGAATACTATATGCTGCGCTAATAATAGAATATTTGCAGTTCAATGCTATGACTACTGTTATCATTTTTATATTTTCGATATGAATGCTACAGTGTTTTAGTTACAATATCGTACAACCTGAGAAAAAAGTTTCTCCACACCATTCATAAAAATGATTTCGGCCACATTGTAAGAATTTACTTTGTACGAAAACAGTATAGCCTTACGTATGTAAATCGATGTATTCGAAATTGTATCGTTGATCGAAAACAGAACCGTACGTTACGAATATATACTTTCCTTTCTCGCTCTACAGTATCGTATTGCCCTGTGGAACATTGGTATTAGAATCGAAGACGAAAAAAATTCAAATGCAACAAATCTTTGCTTTATCCCTCCTTCTGGAATAGATGATAAAGGGGTAAGGGCGATTTCAGAGGGCGCAGCGCACATATTTAATCATATATGTATATACATACAGATATATAATATATAGATAAAGGGCAGGTCTATCGGTGTACGAAACGCAACGTGTTTTGCACGTGGACGCGTTGCGGTTCAAACGTATGATTCTCGTGTTTATTTACACGCGAGGACACACGACATTCCATCATATCCGATATATACTTTACACCGTCGTTTCTACGGTTCGAAACAGCATCACGGCAAACGAAATTATAAAGTAGGTTAACGATCGACCGCACGAGGACTCAGAAAACAGCGGTTACGAGAAAATTGACACTCGCTCGTAGCAGACAGGCAGGTTGCTGGAGAGTCAAGTAGCTATTAAAAAATGAACAACTTACTGATTGCATTAACATGGGCATGCTGATCCTCCGTTGAACTACACTTGACTTCTCCAATCGTTCGAGACGACGTTCCTTGGGCACGTTTTGACGTATGCACAGATTCGAATGATCCTCGGAAGGGTTACGCGAATTTGAAACAATCAGCGAATGATCTTGTTACATTAAATGTTCCTTTATGTCTACTCGATAATCCCGCCGGGTTCTCGATCGTTCGCCGGGGGATGTCTTTTGAATCGGTTCAACTCCCAGAATCGTCCATTTATAATCGATTGAATTAGTTCTATCGGAAATGAAAACTTTTTTCCTCTTAGTCTCCTCGATTTTAACGTTGATGTAGCAACGATGGAGACGAAACGCCCATTCTTCTCCACGTTGCTCCACACAGCGGACTGAATTGAATTGTCCTCCCATTTTCGACAGCGAATCCTATCTTCGATAAACGCCGGCGCGGATCGCGACGCACCCTTGTGGAATTTTATATACATATTACCCGTAACAAATACAAATTCGAATTTATTCATACGTCATTAGTGAACAATAAACATGAAAATTAACGTGTTCTTACGGTCAACTACCTAACAGTCCTTTGAAAATCAAAGATTAATAATGCCAAATTTTTTAATAAATTATTCGACATCGCTAGCAATTTGATTCGTTATCTAAACAGATTAAATTGAACAATATGATTCGATAACTTTTTTTAAGACTGTTATTAAAAGATATTAGCACGAGCAATTGCATTATGCTATATTATATTATAATAAATAAAATACCTGTATAAATGTAATATTTGAAGTATGGATCCGCAAATAATAATACAAGGACATTATCTGAGGAAACAGAACTATGTTTCAAGCAAATTTATTGCTTTATTATGTAGACAAATCAATTTAAAGGATAAAAAATTTGTTTATTTTATTTATATTCTATGTGCGCCGTCGACGAGTCTAACATCTCAACTTCTGAGCTAATATCACTAGAATAATTCACTACCACGTCTCGTGAATTGCTTTCCTCCTTGTCAGCGGCATTATCTTCAGCTTTTCCCGACTCCTCCCCCCATCCAGAAAACAAATTTACTCGTAATTTATCGATATCTTGATTACCTGACTCAGTTAAAGTGTTCGTCGTATCCAAAGCCTCTGTAGTTTCTGTATCTTGAAGTCTTACTTCCGGAAATTTGTATTTCGGAATATCGACACGTGCGTCTGCAAAATAATAATCGTAATAACATAATTCAATTAAAGTTCTTACGAGGATCAGGTAACATTATTGCATTCTACCAGGGTATGGAGGGGATTCCTCTATCAGCTGTTCCATGACGTATGTTAGCATGGTTGTTATAAAAGTGTCGTCTCTTTTAAGGCCCAATGCTCGGTGAAAAGCATCGACAGCTTCTTGGGTGTTTCCCATCAAGGCGTGATTAAAACCTATCGCTGAATACGTTGATGGATTCAATGGATTCAATACCAATGCCTACAATAATAAAATAGAAGTTCTCTTAAACAACCTCGCCTTCGAATTATACATTTGAATAGAAATTGTTTAACCTGCTGATGATATTCCAAAGCTTCTTCGTATTTCTTCATTTTCCTACAAGTATGACCCAAATTATTTAGAAGCGCCTCCCATTTACTAGGCAGGATAACATCCTTTAAACCTCCTTGAATTCTTTTAATGGCTTCCTTAAACTGCCGTTCTGCAGTCTTGTAACTGTATTCGATGAAACGACAACTCTTGATAAATTAGGTAGATTTCCAAAACCGTGGAAGGATGGAAGTACTAATCTAATGAAATACTAATCAGGTTTCAGAGTAAATTTTGAACTTCTCTACGTATTAGAGTAACCTTTTGTGAATAATATGACAACGAATATAATGTTGCTTACTCTAAATTGTAAAAAGATATAACGCCCATCTCGTGTATAACGAACGGATCATTGGGAGCTATGCCCTGAGCTTGCCGGAAAAACTTGTCAGCCAGTCTAAGATTATTTGTTAAGCCACATTCAAGTCCAATGTATAAAAGTGGCAGATGACAACCTTTCATTAATTGCGAAGCTTTAAAGTAAGCAGCCATTGCATGATCGTGTTCGCTTTCTACTGCAAAAGAGTGTCCATAGGCCAGCCAGGCAGGACCAAACAGTCTGTCCAAAGCAGTTGCTTTAGCCAAATATCTTCTCGCAGGATCGCTTTTACCTACAATAGAAACATTTTTATAAAAGCTGTTTTTCTCAACAATTGAATCTACTCTCTATTAATTTACCTATACTGTAATAATAACATCCAACTGCAAACCATGCTAAGGCCATGTCTGGATATAAGTCAACCAATTTATGTGCCAGATAAAATAAAGCTGAAAATTAAAAAAAATATTAATTATAAATTTTCTATTCATAAAGTAATTTACTGTTTACCATTTGTCTTTTTTAACTCTACTAAACAGGCTATGTGTACTGGTAGGCACGAATTGTGGTATGGATCCTTTTTTAATATTCTACAACATATAGTAAGTAATATAGACCGTATTTACAGTAATATTGGAAAAACTGGTGTTATCTTTGGCAATTACCTTTCTGTAAGGGAGAAACATTTCTGATAGTCACAATTATAATACAATCTCTCTGCTTCGGACACTTCCATGTCCAGGTTACCTAGTAATCTATCGCTAACGAGAACTCCCATCACGCTACACGTTGCTAGAGTCTGTTTTTTATTCGGCTCCTGGTACTTTTTCAATTTACTCTCATACAGCAAACGTAAAAGCTCTGTTTCAGATTCTGTGCATTGTTCAGTGAACGGAAGAGACTCCAAAAGCTCCTTTTCTAAAATGATATATATTATGAAAATACTTGTGTTTGTTAAGAAAAAATCGACAAATTAATATCTTTTCACAAAGATTAAATATGAAGGCCACTTGTCCAATAATCCTGATACCTTCAGAGGCAGAAAGCATTTGATTTTGAACCAGGGCTTCAAATGCTTGATACGAATAAACATCACAATGTAAAGCCTGTTTGTAGCAGTCAGTTGCCACTGCTCTGTTATCCATAGCTTCATATACACGCCCTTTCACATATAATATTGAACTCTGCACCTGTTATAAAATTTGTATACATTATTAAAACATAAAGAATGATGACAAATCTCATTCAGGATGGACTATCAAAAATTATTTATACTTAATCACATTTTTTGGAGCATCTTCCAGAACGTGTGTGCGATCAGCAAAATTGATAACTGATTGTGTTATATTTGTACATATTTCTGATTCATTAATGACTTGCAATGCTTCATTATATTCTTTTGCTTCAAGAAGGCTTCTTACTGTTAGATAGTGACACATTACATCTGTCTGTAAGGAAGTGGTGATATGTTGTGTAACACCATAACTCGACTTAATTGAAAACAGTTGCCATAATATTATACCTTCTCGAGTCCACGACTTTTGATGACATGAGCAGCTCTGTGATATTGTTTCATTAAGAACATGCAGTGAGCCAAAGTGCATATGTCCTTAGGATTCTCATTACTCAACGAAACAACTTTATCTGCCCAAAATAAAGCAGCACTGTACAGATGCTGTAAAAAACAACACAGTCAGATTCAATATAGTTTCATAACCTTCACAGATCTTGATAGACTACCGAAGCCACTTACCAATTCGATATACGATTTAATTAATTTCCTATAATTGTCTAAGTCAATATTTTTGTTGCCTATCATGTTATGCATTTTTTCAGTGTCAGTATTGATACTTTGACGCGCCATGTTTCATTTAAATTCGAAAGGTTATGTTTCGTCCCCCTCCTGATATCGTCGCTCTTACTCCAAAATGTCTCACTTCGCTAATCTATTGTATTCCAACAAATATTATTTTTTTAGTTTAGAATCACTTATATCTTCCAATAATCATTATGCACTAACTACAAATGTATTGTACAATACTTAATAATTCGTATTTGTGTAATAGAAAATATGGTAGAAATAGCTTGTGGTGCTATCTACAGTAAAATGCCTAAACGATGACAATTAATCTAGCGAGGTTTTTGAATTATTCTCGCTTATGTTGTATTCCAATATACAAGTTTACGTTAACTAAAAATAAAAAAACATTTTATTATTGAAATTGGTAGCTACGTATTTATTATACATTATTGGGTCTTTAAAATGGGGTGAATAATGAACAATTATTTCGAGGGAAAGTAACAATTCATTTCTAAAGGCGCTGCAATCGTGACACAGGAAAACAACAATGGCGTATTCGGTGAACATCTCTGTGGAGGCACCGATCGAGAATCAGATCCAAGAAATTACATATGATGGTCAGGAAATATATCAGGCGTACGTATTATCGTTTGTTACTGTTCTTCCTTATGAAAGCAATAAATCTACTGTCCATTCAATTCAGTTTGAAAGGATTCATTCTACTTGTTTCGCCTAACCTGTTGTCAATATAACATATTTACGTTTATGAACGCAGTATTATTTAAAGATTTAAGTAAAATAAGACTTCGATTTTCAGACCCCTTACATTGTCGGAAAATCTGGCAAAGATCGCACAAAAAATCGACTTTAGTAAAACCAATGGAGAGGATGTTAAAAAGGAGTCTGAAAGTGGCGAAAAGGGAGAGGATGATACAAAGGATTCTGCATCCTTCCAGTCCTCTTTATGGCCGTGGGACAGCGTTAGAAATAAGCTGAGGTAGTGTGTTGTATTCTATATTATATGAGATTTATGTAACCATAGGTTGAACAAGTTTGCTTTTGTTTCCAGAAATGCGTTAACAGAAGTATGTGTGCTAGCAGATGTACTTGCCATAGCAAAAGAGAAACACTATATGGTTCTAGATCCAGTATCCCAAGAACCAGCTGAAGTAAAACCCATGATACAAGTATATGCTAGAAAAAAAGCATTGGCTGGAGCTGCTTCTGTGATTATGATGGGTGCAGATAGATTAAAAAATTGTCAGAATGAGTTAGCTAGAAATAGATCAACACCCGATTTCCATATTGAATTACTAAGACTAAGGCAAAATTGGCGTTTGAAAAAAGTTTCCAATTCAATTATCGGCGATCTTAGTTATAGAACAGGTTCTAAGTCAGATTCCTTTTGTTATTCCATAATAACTTGTAACTCGATATGCTATACTAATGTAAAACTAATTTCAAGCTGGTTCCAAGTTTCCCCAAACGGGTATGTTTGAAGTAACAAAGGCAGAAGAGGAAGAAAAGAGCAATACCAGTCCTCCAGCCTCTCCCAGTGCTGGTAACAATACATCTGGACAAGCTCATCATCCTTCCAATCCAAAAGCTTCTGCGTTGCGTGTTACTATTCCTAGTGAATTGCAAGGTGTTGCTTACATAGAAGTATTATGCCAAAAAGGTAAAGATATAGTTGATGCATAATTTCTAATATTGGAGTTAAATGTCTAATGTAATTTATCGTTTTAGATCAAGAGGATCTCTGTAGTGCGAATATTAGTTTACTTAACAATAGTGCTCACAGTTCAAATGCTGACATGCATTGGCAACAAAAGTTAGAGGCTGCTCAGAACGTTCTTTTTTGCAAAGAACTGTTCAGTCAATTGGCAAGAGAGGCAGTGCATTTGCGTGCACCTATACCTCATATGGTTGTTGGAAATCAAATCATGGCAACGGTAGGTAATTAATGGAACTTCTATTTAAAAATAATACTGAAAAAAGATCTTTGTTCTAGGTACTTCCTGGAATTCAGCTGATCATAGGTCTCTGCCATAGTACCGGAAACGATAAAAAACCGACTGCTCCTCCACCTCATAAAAGCGATCACGATCATGTGCTTGAACATTCGTTGCATCAGTTGCTTCGTGAAGTGCATCATAAGAACACTCACCATCCCTTTCCGCATCCTTCGTCGGGTCCCCTCGGACCTAGTAAACGTAGATGTCTAGCTGGCCCAACAGCAGCTGACAGATACGAACTCCTAGAAATGACAAAAAGCCAAACTCTGTTGGAACAAATAATTCAACAAGCTCAACACTTTTTCATGCGTTTGCGTACAGAGTATGTTCTAGACACGATAGCAAAGGAAGTGAAAGATCCTCTGATCGTTTCCCACTGGAATGCACTAAACTCTCCGACGCAATCCTGTGTTAAAATTAACATTCTAACACATGGATACGATAGCGTATGTAGAACGTCACTCGTTGTCCACGTCGGGGAGAAGTCATTAAAATGTGTTTGCAGAGACGGTAGAGTGATGCACATGAGCTATGAACCTCAAGAACTAAGGGATCTAATTTTCTGTCAAGTATAGATCGTTTCTTATCATAGTTCTAATATTGGACATTTCCAAACACTGTTGTAATTATTATAATTTTATAGATATATCAACATCAAATAACTGCAGTACAAGCGCTAGCTAAATGTATGGGTTGGCAATTCTTAGCAAACAGTTCACATCTTGGTTTAGGAGCTGTGGAACCTTTAGGGAATGCTAGCAGTTGTATTTTAGCATCGCCCATAGGCGACAGGTATCCAAATTTAGTTACGATTTATCGTCTGTAGCGCCCTGTATGAAAAAGTGCGGCGCTGGTGAGAACCATTTTTAATACTGACTAAACCTTTTTTCAGGATGATTGCAGTGAGATGTGAGCCACAGACAGGAGTACAAGTAGCAATAGCCCATTCTCCAAGGAAAGATTTCTTTCCTGGACAATTAGTTAGAGAAAGAAAATGGGAAAATCTCGGCGGCTCGTTCAAAGAAGTCCGGTGGGATAAAATGGAAGGAAAGAACTTTTTAAATAAAATGGAACTACTGATGGCTTCATTGACAAGCTCGTAAATTTAATCGATGACTGATTAGGAATCCATTTGCTCCACAGGGTGAAAGGAAATGAACGTACTTTTAGATTTTTATCACGAAACTGATGTGCAAAATACATTTCTTAATTGTACAATTGAACGGTACACTTGTCGAGTGAGATCTCTCCTGTCTGTGATCAATATCATTTTCCATCTTGATATATTTTTACCTGTTCAAGTATCTTTCTCCCAACCACTTTCTTATTTTTTTTATAATAAAGTAATATTTAAGATATGTTTACATTCCGATGTATTACTTTAAGTACTAACGGTTCTTGTTCTATTCATTTAATTTTATCATCTAGCGTTTGTTTCAATGAGGGTCGACATTAATTATACCTCTAATTTCACAAAAATGTTTTTTATTTGAATGACATACGAAATGTAAATACGAATCGAGTAATAAACCATCGTGAAATGGTAAGTGAAACGGAATGCCAAATATATGGATGTGTAGTAAACGCCTAAAAGTACAATGAATCTTCGTATATACAAAAACTAATGAACAATTCCTTATATATTATCGCCAAGTGTATACTCTTGTTCACTGTTAATCGTAAAACTCGAACTGTTATAATAACTACTCTTTCTCTCTCTCTCTTGCCGGATTTAACATGTACAATATGCACATTTCATTCTTATGTATGTACATTCACGCTACTGTAAATCTTTTTTTTCTTGTGTACTGTAAACTGCGATACAACTACGTTCGCGAATATTATACTATTTTGACGATACATTCGGTTCGATCGGTTAAACGGGACGGACTAGCAGCTTGACCAAAGCATTCTGTGCTAGAACGTATTACAGATAAGATGGAATAAACATTTTTTTGAAACTGGATCAAACCACACGCTTTTAAAAACGTGAAAAATTTTTACGTTTTATGCAACGAATAATACTGCCACACATAATGGATTTTCTACAGATCTTGGCCAAGTATGAGAGGTCTTTGAATTTTGATACCTTCTGAATTTTCACCAATGCATCTCTGAAAATATTGGTTTGTTTAATGGTATAAAAAAATAAAGTATAGTTTACTAAGTTAATGTCGTACAGTTTCACAATCAGTGTATATTAAAGTATTGAACAACTTTCATAGACTAATACCTAAGGAAAAAAAAATGAAATTGTCATTCTGCAATGTTCATTTCTGTCGATGCACACCCACTTATTCGCACTTTCATTTTCTTGTAATACAATGAGTTATACTTTGAACTCTACCACCAGCCACTTTGAATGCCAGTGAAGTTGTTACCATTAAAATTCCATATGCAGATAACAGGCTAGCCATGTATAATTGGTACACATTGAACAGGGTCATGCCTGAGACAAACAAGTGCGAGCCAACAACCCAAACGATTTGTCCCCAATTCTTTCTGTCTAGTGCTGAGAAAAATATCACACCCCAGAATGTATGCAATAGGATAAAGCACAGAGTTGTGGCAGCTGATATTATAAAAAAGTATTCTGTGCCTTGTTTAAGTCCCATTGTTCCAGGCCCAACTGAATCTGCCAGGACGTTGACCAGGGCAAAGGCACCGCTCATAATACCAAATCCTAAACCACATACATATGCAAACACATGTCTGCTTTCTGCTACAGGTGTTGTCGTTATTTTTTCCAAGCCTCTTTCAGCTTTCCTCAATACCCAATATAAAAGATATCTAAATTAAAGGGAAGAAACAATTAAAAATACTTGATTAAGAGTAAAAAATACACAACTCGATCTTTAAGTTTCTACAGTAAGAAGCAAAGTTTATACAATAGCAGATACACAGTTGGATTACTTATACTATGTCTTTCTGTAATATAACTATTACATGCTTCTTATTATATAAAACTAAAGATATTACGCAAAGGCATCTAATTTAGTCACCTGAATGCTTCTTGAAATAGTACAGAGAAAACCAGTCCGAATGCCAACTGATTCTGTAGTGGCACTACAGCATACCAAAGCACCGACGACAATAATAATGAAATGAACCAAAAAAAGGCACTGGCAATCAGTATAATAATACGAATAGGTTCAGTCGCAACAGTAAGGGTAAACATGGCCAGCGGTGGACCAAAAGCCAAAAAGGCACAACCAAAAAAATCCATAACTGTCATTTTTGTTGTGGTTAGTGGTTACTTCACTTTCTCTTATTTATTATCACACTGTAATAGCTCTTCTTTGAATACTAAATATTCATAACTCTGAAGCCTTTACGCGGCTTCTACGGTACTGTTTGACAAATACATTTATTATCTATACTCATCTGAACGATTCAAAAGTGACATTAACGCAATCCGGGCTTGAATGAATCACGTCAATGATGAAATCACTTGGCACAACTTCGGAGGGTCTTCGTTAAAAAAATGTAAACCTCTCGAGACAAGGTCTCGATTCGATGTATCGATAGCCTACCATGGACAATCAAGAAGCGACTCAAGCTGCCTTTCAAACCAATTTCTCCTGCGCAGGTCTCTACGTAAATAATTTATGGAACGGTATAAATGATCTAAAATATAGAAAATATGCAATAAAAAAATATATCACAACATAGTTTTATGTTTATTATCTCGAAGCCCACAATAAGAGATTCGTGGCGCCATCCGTGGCAAAACGTTGAAACTGGTGGCCAAATATTTGGCTAACAGTTTCAGCGTTTTGCCACGGATGGCGCCAGCAGCCGCTTATTGTTATCCTTGTCGCAGAATTGGTTATCTTTGTCTTACACATTAGACGATATAGAGAAAGAAATGTGCCTATGAAAAATCGTTAATAACAAATTAATTAGGATTCAAATATGTATGAAACTGTACTAGACCTGCAGCTAAGACTTCAATCTAGATTCTTCAATCATAAAAGTGCATATATTATGTATCTAAAATTAAATATTAATTATTCACCGTGTGACTATCAAATTATTTGAGGTTATTCTATGACACGGATCTGAATAATTGTTAATAACTATTTTATTAGACACAAAATCTGACTAAAAGCTATATGAACAAGTAGCTGAAGGTTCGCTCTATATTTCACAATAGTTAATATTCATTGATTGGTAATGACAAGAGAGTCAGTAACGAATTATCTGTTGATTTCACACGTCTGCAGAGGAGGAAAAATGCATAAGTTTGTCCTTGTTAGATACATACCTCCATGCTTACTTGGTGGTGCGACTCTATCCTTGTCTTACTCATTACAGAATAGGAAAATTAATTACAAAAATCCGTCAAGCTAGATGACGTATCGGCCTATTTTTAAAAAATTCCTACGTTAGATTAGTACGCTTCGATAATTTAGAAAGATACTTTGAACTTTTGCAGACATCGATATAATGTGTTCAAATAAAATTCGTCGCAGATTAATTTATCTTTTTCGTTGAACGTTTTTTTATCTTTTTTATGTACTGAAGGCAGCGACGAAATTTTAAGCTTCTCCTGCATGTAGAATGCAACAATCTAGAATAAAGAAAACTGCTATTAAAGAGAACATTCTAATTTATTACAAAAAATATATAATATACAATTCGAAACGAAAGCACAGTTGCAAACAGTGTTACATAGCATAGAATTAATAATATATATATATATAAAATTGTTCGTCTATAAATACAAAATGAAGGCAATAACCATACAGCATTATAATTTGGTGACGTTATTAATAATCGTGTACTGTACGTTGTTCTGTTACAAAATATATTTATATGTTGCCAGAGCTTTAGACCTTCCATCTCATTTCATGGAGCATTATTTAAAACATAACTTACATCACGTATTGATACATGTCAAGTGCATCAAAATTCAACTGGATGAAATGCAACAACAATCAAGGAGAGCTTTGTCCTCTAAATTGATCTTAAAAGTTATTTTATTCATATTGGACAAGATGAGGTGCCATTGAAATATATTTTGCTTTAAATTCTGCGACATTATTACATGTAAGCTTTTGTTTGCTGCTTTCGTATGTTGACGTGTCTATAATTGCAATCGTTATACATGTAACATACAATCTACACTTCAGAATGGATTATGGCCAGGTGGTGGTTGGTTTCCACCATAGCGTGGCATAGTCGCGTATCCACCATAAGGAGTTGGTGGTATACCCTGATACGGATTGTAATTTCCTGAAAATCGAATAATTAGTAGCAACTTGCCCAAACGTGTATAGTTTTATATGCTTTGTTTATCATTGATTATGCAATAGACCTTGCGAAGGATAAGGCATTGTGGCATATGGGTTATACGTTGCAGGCATGGGGGGTGGAATATATGCAGGGTACGGTGTCGCAGGGCTAGGTCCGTACGGCACAGGCATTCCACCTTGAAAATGTGTAGGGTACGGCAATTGTGAACGTGGGCTTTGTTCGGGTCCAGACTGATTTTGGCCAGGTATTCCTGCATACACATAAATCTTTAAAATGAAGTAAAAGAAAGAAGTCGACTATTATTATCTATTATCCACACCACTGTGATGAGTTGGAATGGTAGGAGTGGTAGCTGGACCAGTATGACTCAAATTTGTCGTCAAATCTTTCAGCAACTCCTCTTTCTCAGTTTTCCGAGCGAAGCAAAAGTCAGATATTTTATTTTGGAAGACCACCAGCAACTATAAAATCAAGTTACCTTTTAATGGCAGTAGTCTTACGCTTGTGCTGTGTCTGTGACATAACGAAGCGACCGTACTTGTGTTAAATCATTATAGAACTTTGCGCCTTCATTTAAATTGCCTTTTAATTCCTTATACGAATCATAAGCAGCTGCCAGTTTGCACATCATAGCTTCTCTTGAACTACCACTGCCAGATTGTTCATTTGTAAATTCGGCATGGCACCTCTGCGAAGTTTTATAAAAAAAATTAATACTGCACGCATTGTTTGACGTGCAATAAACAAATGATTTATAAATACTTGAATGTCGGCAATCAACTGCTCCTGTCGCATGACACTGTCTCTAACTTGCTTTTGCAAAGGTCCGTATGTCTGTCCTATATTTTCCACAGATAAGTTCGGCTCATCAATTGCACCATCTTTAGCAAGTGCTGACAAGAATGTCGTTTTCATATCGGTAGCAGCGGACTGTAATTCACTTTCTATGACATCGCGTTCTGCTTTCAATGTTTCCACCTTAAAAGCAAAGAATCTTAATGTAAAGTAATTATGGCATTGAATATGAGCAAACAATAAATAAGTATAAACAGCTTACAGTTTCCATAAGTTTTCTAAGTTGACCAACTGTATGGCTTTCCCGTACAGCTGATCCAGTCGGTACTACATTGATCATAGCACTATCATCTAAACTTAAAATTTCCATACCTTCCCTGTGGTTTTCGTATTTTTCACGAACAGTCTATAAAATTATATAATAAGTATCTCAATATACGTACAGGTACTAATACAATGACTTTCTACTTATTTACCTTATCAGCTGTTACTGCGTTATTAATAATTTCACGATATTTTCGTAAAACAACATTAAACTGGTCTTGCAGACGAGAGCTAGGTGTTCTTGTCCAGCGTTCCTTGAATTGTTCTCTCAACTGATCATCGGATTGTCGTTCTTCTTGAAGCATTCTTTCTGACTAGAAATGCATTACAAAGAAATGATTATTTTCAAATATCATCATCATTTATACTTCTACTAACCTCATCCAAAAGTTCTTTATTCCTTTGCAAAAGATCAGGCAACTCGGTCATAGCGTTTTCTAAAGCCTTGATTCCACCTGCTTCCTTCACGTACTGGGCCTTTTCTAATAAAGACTGAGGTAATTCAGTACCACTCGTATCCTCGATAGCAGCGGGCAAGTTCAAACTCGCCAGAACACTAAAATAACAGAATGATTAGATTAAAAATTTCTTGACCGAGTTTCTATTTTTTCTGTACCTATTCAAAACCTGTGTCATTTCCCGTAATTTCGAGATCTCTGAATTTACCAATTCGTTGCGACGGAGCTCATAAGATGACATTGCTTGGTGAACACTAACTGGCAACAGATCATCGAAAAGATCTGCAACGTGGAGCAAGATTATATATAAATTGTAATCGGAGAAAATACATTATTTAACGATGAAATATGCCAAACCTTTGAAATTTGTACTGAATACGTCCGGCATGGCTAGTAATTTTGCAACATGGGCTTTACCCACAGGCTCCAAAGATTTTACATCTGGTATCCTTTCGTGATAAATGAAGTCGTTATCCTTCTTCACTTCCGTAAGATTCCTTTGAGCTCGGTTCGCATAATCTTGGAACAAGGAAGGCTTGTTTGAGCGCTGTTGTGCTGCCCTGAACAATTCTACGGCATGCTAAGAACAAACACTTCAATTATTGTCCCAGTAAACAGAAGTTGTAACATGAATCAATTTTACTTTACACAGAATAAGATTTACCTCTAGTCTAGCAATTTCTTCTCCAATGGTCTTATTATTTTTACATACTAACGACTGATAAAATTCAGACATTGCTCGGTATCCAGCTTGCTTTCCAGCTATCTATAGTAGAATATTAAATACAACTATTCAATCAGAATGTCGTTCAAATACTAAATACAACAAAATATACGCATACCAAAGGAACCCATTCTTTGTCCCAAAATGCCCTAAAAATTTCTTTTTGGAACAATTTTAACGCATCCGCGTATAATTCCTCAGCTTGTGCGGCTAGTTTAGCTACAATTCCATCTTTCATGGCATCGTGAATTGCTTTATGTACAAATATTTCTTGCGCTTGAGCAAGCATTAGAGCTGACAGTGCACCCAATGTTTCTGGACTAATGTCAGGTGTTGGTTCTTGTTGAATTGCCATCATAACATTTCCTTTAAGATAATTGAAGATGCCTGCAGATTGCTGAAACACATACAATAACATCAAATACACAAATATTTGTAATTCCTTACATTATACTGAATTGCCTTAATCCAAGTACATACCTGAAATAATTTAGCTGCCAACTTTAATCCTTCATCGTTATCCAATGATTGAGTTGCAGCTATTGAACTTTGAAGGGCAGCAATATTAAACAATACACATACTTTTTCATAAGCCAATGTACTAATAGCTGCAACATCAAATAATATTATGAAGTTGATATTATAGTGTACTATAGTACATATTACTATCTAATTCCTGACTAAAGTGTTTTCTATACATAACACATGATGATAAAAGTATGATTAAAATATTGATATACTTGATAACAGCTTCATGTTATCCATTTTAAATCACAAGCCAAAATGAAGCTAATCTATGGTATCTTACATCACTACTTATAAAATTATTGTGTGTATTTAGCAAAATCTTACTTAAACTAAGCTTTCCTCCAAATATGGTACGATCGAATGCATCTTTCCATTTGAATGGGATCTGTAATTCATGAGCAGGTATCTTTCCCTCCAATGCACACAATTGATCATAGTAACTAGAACAAAAAAATTATACTTTATCATTAAAAATCAAGAGGTCTATACTACAATATCATCTTCATATATTGTAGTATATGAAGATGATATCATTCTTTCTTAATCCACGTCAAAATTCAAAAACGTCATGTCAACTAATGAGCATAAAATTTGAGTAACAGCTTCTTTGTTTCACTTGGTCATCAACGATAAATATATAATTAAAGAAACAGAATACATTGAAATGATTATTGTTCAAGGAATTTACGTAATTATTATCGAAATAGTACTTGATTAAAAAGATGACTCATACCCGTATATAACCTCCAAGCAGCTTTCATACTTCTCGAAAGCTCGCCACAACGCGTTGTTTCTTAATTTGCTAAAATCGGCGATTGCTTCCGTATAATCTTTTTGATTACCCGCACCGCTGTACGTCGATTTAATGATGTTCGTCAACGGTTTAATAACATCGACATCGGACGGCTTCTTTAAAGGTACCGCAATCAGTTCGGCCATTTTGACGTATGCCTGAAATCGAATTAACAATGAGTACCACTGACATGCGATGTCAGTGTACAGTCACAAAGTAACTGGACAGTACAGTCGTAACAAAATTTATCGAAAGACACTTACAATTATAATATGAATAGCGCTCAATATTCGAAAACAGTATAACGAACCTTCGATTAACAAACGAATTGGAAAATAGGATACATTTCGAAGTTTAAGTTGGATAACTATTCGACCACTTGTGAGAAGTGAAAGTATTTTTTGGCCCTCTAGTCGCAACTATTCGAAACATCGCGATTCTCTTGGATTGGATATATATATATATATATGTGTTTAAATAAATTTTTGAAATATCTGTAAATATTATGCAACAATATCGTGCTTGTCAAATATACAGACTCAAATACGACCAGCAAAAATCAAACGTTTAAACTTTTCAACGATTCCTGTTCAAATTAAATTTCTCTCACGTGAGACATATTAAAAAAACTGTCGGAAAAACAAACAGTTACTCAACTACAGAAGTACGTATAATTCTTCCAAAAATATCGATTATCCTTCGTAATACTAACACCGCGAACGTGCATGGACGTCTTCCCCGTCTCGCGGTCATAGTCGTCGATAAATTAATTAAATATTACTATACTTTAGTCGATAGAAAACGCGAAGTCAGTTCGCTAAAATATTTTGCCTCCCGCGCGAATATTCGAATTCAAATCTATCTTCCAGACCAGTCGCTGTCAATGTTATTACACCAATCAGTTTGACCTCAGCACTTCTGGAAGATTCTATCACTCTCATCGAGATTGTCTTCGAACTTGTCTGTATCGAACTAAACGCCGGTGAAACATGGTAAGTGCCAGCCATCTTCCACGTATTATTTCGTTTTATCAAACAATTTACGATGATGTTGCATATTGTATACTGTAAAACCACTGCTTAACCTACATTTGACCTTCGTATGTCATTCAAAATATTACAATCATTTTTTGATAGTCATTATTATTAAATCGTGGATACGGCATTCATTTAACCACCTGCATCCCAAATCATTTCTATCTGGGTACCATTATTTCAGCGAGGGCTATAATTTTTCTTGCACAATACACGATGCTAAAATACAAATCATCATGCGTTCACAGTATATTCTACTGAATCTAGTTTGACGAAATACAAATTTGATGCAGCCAGGATTAATTTGCTCCTTTACATTTTCAGGCAGAGCCAATTAATGTGGTGGTTACAGGAGCTGCAGGGCAGATTGCCTATTCCCTGCTGTACCAGCTTGCTGCTGGGTCAGTTTTTGGTCCAAACCAACCAGTCAATCTTCGTTTATTAGATATCCCAGTCATGATGAAGGTGCTGGATGGGGTTGTTATGGAATTGCAGGACCTGGCTCTTCCTCTTTTGAGAGGTAAAGACACAAGGTGTTAAGCAAACAATGGAAAAATCAAGCACCAAATATTCTTTGACCCGTGGTTAGAATTGAACATTCGTTAGGGCATAAAAATAAAATTTCCAAAAATCATTTGGTCCTCTTATGCAACATACGCAAAGAGTACTTGTTACATAACATACAAGTGGATTATGTAACATGTTGATTTCATTGGAGCATGCATATGCTCTTATGATTGCATTCATAAATATACATGGATGTTTCACTTTGTAGATGTTGTACCAACTGCTGATCCAGCTGTTGCTTTTAAGGATGTTGCTGCTGCATTTCTTGTTGGAGCAATGCCCCGAAAAGAGGGAATGGAGCGCAAAGATTTGCTAGCTGCCAATGTAGAAATATTTAAAGTCCAAGGGGAAGCTTTGGATAAATTTGCCAAGAAGGATGTTAAGGTGTTGGTGGTTGGAAATCCTGCCAATACGAATGCATTGATTTGCTCTCACTATGCACCATCCATACCAAAAGAAAACTTTACTGCCATGACCAGATTGGACCAAAATCGTGCTCAAGCAGCCTTAGCAGCACGATTGGGTGTGCAGGTATACCTAATGTTAGAATACATTTATATACATTACATTATAAGATATGATTTACACTTAAATTTACAATTGCAAACAGGTTGACAAAGTGAAAAAAGTCATTATCTGGGGTAACCATAGTTCGACTCAATATCCTGATGCTGCGCATGCCACTTTAGCTGGTGCAGGTGGCAATAATTCGGTAGCTTCAGCTGTGAACGACGAACAATGGTTGAATACTGCTTTCGTAGAGACAATTCAGAAACGCGGTGCAGCTGTGATTGCTGCAAGGAAAATGTCTTCTGCGATGTCAGCAGCAAAAGCAGCTGGTGATCATATGAGAGATTGGTGGATGGGTACCAATCCAGGAGAATGGGTTAGCATGGGTGTCCTGTCTGATGGCAGTTATGGAATTCCAAAGGATATTGTATTCTCTTTTCCAGTAACCATACAAAATAAGCAATACAAAATCGTTCAAGTAAGCATTCATTTGATACACCTTATTATGTTAGATAATATTTATCACATAGATAATAATTATCATCATTTTTTAGGGACTTCCAATCAGCGATTTTGCAAGAGCCAAGTTAAATGTTACTGCTAAAGAATTGGAAGAAGAACGCGCGGAAGCGAATACTGTTTTACAAAAAAAGTGACTAGGATCGCAACACTGTAATTATGAAGATCCCACACCCCGTTCAGCGAAATTGTAAAGATTAAGTTTTTGTTCATGGTATATGTAATGTAATGTGACACCATGGTCCTAAAAAGCCTTCAAAAAGGACACCAATGGATCTGTGTAAATTATATTAGCGGTATATACGTAGTTCGTACATTAGACAGGACATAGTGATATGCATATCTTTTCTAAAGGGCAATGGAATTGTTAAACACATACGTTTATATTCATAGACTGTATAAAACATGTAACAAATTATGTTGAAGAACATGTTATACTTTATAACGTTTTTTTTGTTCTCTTTTATTCTTTTCCCCAAGAATCAATAATAATTTATATTACAGTAATAGTAACTATTCCTCATATCGATATCATTAATCAATCTTTTTTCACATTTATATTATTTTCATATCTTTTCTTCTAGACACTATTATTACAGGTATATTGATTTCCGCCTATAATTATAATTATCGAGTGAGCATTAAGTAGCATATTGTACAAAGATGCAGAGTGCTCAGCTTGCATAGTCTTGTGAACGGTTTCGTTCATTAAAACGTTTTCCATCGTTCTCGTCTTTAAGTTTTGCCTGTCTGTTAATGATGCTGATACGTTTGGTTAAAAGGGACAAACATTTGAAGCTGTGAAACTTGGTCTGGATGCTAAAATACATCGTTTTCATAGTGACCAATAAAAAAAATTAGCACTTTGCACAGGATAATTTTGATTTTCTCTGTTCTCGTGCATTTCAATAATGACAATGTGTGTTACGGTACCATAGAGGCATGCTAACAAAGAAAATAGAAATTTTTATCAAGGGTGCCTCTTTTTCCTTACAATACGAATCACTTTCAAGCATAACAATACTCCACAAAGAAGACAGTACGAACATTCGTTCTATATCGAGGAACTGTAAAGTTTTTGTTCCACAAGGACAGCAAATATACTTGAAAACACTCGCGTGTATTACATTTCTTTTTGAGAAAATACAATTTCTATTGTATCGGACAAAACTTGTTATCGCATCGTATGATCATCTGGAACGGATAACCTGCGACAATCGTTTTTCTTTTTATCTGTTCAATTAATAAGTTGAATCCTGTTCTTTATTCGCATTATTAGATACCGTATAAATCAGAATGTAATTACGTAGCAAATATTGTGTCTTAGAATAGTCGCGTTACGCAGATAGCTATTATTTTATTTAAGCGAGTCTAAACACCTTGTTACGCGTTTCCGTTCCAGGCCACGTGTTAAATCTTTTAAACTGATTCCTATTGGACAATTATTTCCGGTTTTCTTTTTCGAATAATATCAAGGCCAGACTTTTTGCTTTCGCGTATAAACCACACAGTTCGTTCTTTGAAGCAAAAGTCGATTCGCACGCTTTAAGAGCGTGTACCTTTTCCTGGTTCTATTTACCACAGCAGATTGTTGCCCAACCAGAAACAAAATTAATTTAAATGGAATCCTCTTTCCCTAGTCGCGGCCAAGAGTCTCTCCTTAAGTGTCTCTTCAGTAGGATACTCTGGTAATTTTAAGTAATGAACACAGGTGTTAACGGAGGGATAACCACCTGAGCCAGCGTCCACTTTTCTCACCACAGTTAATCTAGGATGCAAATTACATAATCCACCGGGAGGTAGAGCTGAACACCCGGTCGCGAACTGTAAGAAAGCCTTCCTTTCTGGGCCGGTTAACGAAACTAGAACGTTCACGAATCTCTGGAATCCAGGACTGCAACAAGAAAGAGAAGTTCGATTCAGTTACAATTACAACATACACAATTAACGTCTCTAATTACCTCTCTCTCGTATAACCCAACTTAGGCTCAGTGTAGTTGAGTAAATCTTCTCTAGTCCACTGTGGATTTTGTTCACCGCAAAGCATTGCCCTTATCTCTTCTGGACTGAAAGCATGGAGTTTCTCCATTGGGAAGACCTTTGAGAAACCAGATCTAAACGACTCAAGTTGCTTCGAGATTCCTCGATCGAGACAGTAATTAACTGTTAGTTCCGCGTATTCCCTTGCATTTTCCATGGTGACTGTCACATCAGCGCTACCCTCAACCAATTCCACCTGATCGTGTCCAAATATTTTTGAGCTGGGAGAGTAGGTCATCGTTAAAGCCAGATCCTCGATGGGCACGGACATTCCAGACGGATGTGTGATGTTCAGTGACGTTTCCTCGTCCGCTGAATTGCGGCCGTCCGAGAATGTCCTGTCGCGTTTAGCGGTTGCTGTTTGGATTTCTTTAACGAACTCGCCTCTTACTGGGTCCACGTGCACGAGATCCTCTATGTCCAAAAGACCTGCGTACCATGGGGAGGGTACGAACGAGGAGTACGCGGCATCCGCTTCACCCTCTTCCGATATGAAGCTGCTGGACATACTGGACGACATGCTTTCCTGGGTGACGCCGGATAAACCGATCTTCTCGTTCACATTGTTCGTGATGTCTCCGTGACACATTAACTTTAAGAAAGGACGGGATAGCGGCAAGTCTACTAGTCTATTATCTTGCAGAACCTTCGCCAAGAATACACCCAGGAACCAGAAGTATCGTACAGCGCGCTCGCAAGCGGCTGAATCTTGTGGTAAGGGAGCAGGGAACAAACCGCTTGGTCGTGTCACGTAATATCCTGCCGGTCGAACCTGGTCGCTAGAAACTCGGATCTGTTCCTCCGTATCCTCTTGCGATTCCTCGTCGTCGCACAGCCACAGACCTAGGTCTTTGCGCTGCAATTCCGCTGCTACCAGCGCAAAGAACTCTAATGTTGGTCCGAG
The DNA here is from genome assembly GCA_028455555.1 of Augochlorella aurata. NCBI lineage: Eukaryota > Metazoa > Arthropoda > Insecta > Hymenoptera > Halictidae > Augochlorella > Augochlorella aurata. Next base: position 1,919,259 of record CM052156.1, on the reverse strand, counting down.
ACCAGTTCCTTCCTCGCCAACAAACTCAACTTCTAATATGCTTTTCCGACTCGCATGCACCTGCAATGGAAAATAATCGTGTGAGTAGTGAGAATGATTGATTTACATGCGACATTTGACTTCACGAAACACAAATTCGTACCTTCAGCACTTGTTCTGCCCAGTCTAATAATTTCTCTCCCCTAGGTACGCTCACTCTTTCGTGCTTGAGTCTGCCAACACGGAACTCGTGGCTGTCGTCGCGTCGCGGACTCAATCCTGGCGCTCTTTGTCTTTCGAGAACGGCGTCCCTCTGCGTTTGAAGCCACACGATAGACCTGGATGCCCCGAATGCGGTGCAACTGAAGTACAATCGCCTGGTTTCAAAAGGCAGCAGGAACGGACAACTCCTGGCTAACTCCTCGCACCAATTCGGCAACGCTCCAGCAGCTAGGGCCAACGGGTCTTGAATTTGTTGCACGATTTTGTTCGTGATTTTCTTCGAGGTGAAGTCGTCAGGGTGAACGCAACATGTAGATTCCTCGGACTCGTCGTAGTCTATATGTTTGCCGTCGTCGCGAGTCGTACTCAATACATAAACGTGCCTAAGAAGTTGTAACACGTCCTCGACGGTGCACGCTGAAGAATTTTGAGTGGCATTGCGGGAGTACAGCGTCACGATCGGCGTTGCTCTTCCCGATGATTCCTCGTCCCTAGATTCTTTATATATTATACTGCAAACAAAAGACAGGTTACATACGCGAGTAAGAAACAGTTTCTTCGTATATATATATGAATGTGCATTACGTGTAATTTGGTTCCCATATTCTCCTTAGTTTCTCTTGCCGACTTCCTAGCTCGGTAAGCTGCATTAACTCCTGCACAGCTTGGAAGATGCTGGCGTGCGGTTCAGTGAGCGGTAACTCGACATCAGGTACACCTGGAAGGCCTGGGCCCTTCAATGTCAGCGATAGCCTCGGCATAGGCAGCGACCCTACGCGAGCACTGGATTGCGTTTCACTACCAGGTGGTGGAACTTCTAGATCTGTTGTCTATCAACGAAAATTGTGTAATAAGAATAAGAGAATTATTGTGTGTCATGTAGATCAACCGTTCGCTCGCACTTACTTGATTAATGTTTGTTCGGCCAGGTCGAGGATCGAAAGCAGGTATCAAAGCTGAGAATTGACGTTTCAACACGAACTCGTCGTCCCAAGCACGACTCTTGCTACTCTGAGAAGCCTCCTCTTCCATAAATGTTGCCAACAAATTACGGCTCACCATCACTTCTTCGTAATCTCCTTCACAGCCATCACCTTCATCTTCATTTTCCTCATCGTCCTCCTATTGAAAATGAAGGGAAGAGAAACATTACACTCTGTTACAGACTCGTTGATTTAAAAAACCGACTTCATATACCGTTCTTGAAACTCACTTCTTGATCATGCTCGTCGTTATCCTCTTCCTCCTCGAGGACAACATCCTCGTCATCCTCTAATTCCGTCACGAGGGTTGGTCTGTTAATGATCCTGGTCCCACTGGCACTAGAACTCGCAACACCTCCACAAGATTCCAAAAAGTCCTCGAGACTCACCTGTAGCAATAACTGCTTATTACATTATATAAAATCATACACTCGATGATCAATATTATACATAGACATTTACATATGAGAAAAGGTATTCGAACAACATGTTTGTCCGAATGTTCACCGATCCTTACCTGTTCGCTATCGCTGCTCGTACTGGTCAGAGACATTGTCAACGCTTGTCCTAATCCAGCACCTGTCGTTGTCGTAACACCGCTGCCTGCGACTTGACCGCTGCTGGTTAAACTTGGATAACTTTGCGCGGTGCTTAGTAAACCACCAGGGAAATTAGGATTCAAGGCGAGACGAACTAAGCTTGACACAGAATTAGGTCCGCGGGAATTTGAACCAGTATTGGAATTAGAAGCGATGTGTTGTCCACCTGTAGGTCCTACGAGGGAACACTTTGTTAGTGGATTATGAAAACGTTTCTTTGCGTTCCGATGACCAGTAGACGATTATTGCTCGTCGGAACACAAAGCTAACGTTGGACACTGCAACTAATATACGGAAATATGTGTAGATAGTGTCTAGCAATATTTCATGAACACTAACCAAACCCTCGTCTTCGAGTCATTGCGGTAAAAGTTCCCAACAAACCGGTAGCTGTTGTTGGTTCCAAAGTATTGCTAGTATCTGAACAAGCAAGGTTGGGAACAGACACAGACATGGGATTGGTCACGACAACAGGACATCCTCCAGTTGTGTTTTGAGTAGACGAGCTAGCTTCTTTGTCCCGACTGCATTCTTTGGTAGCTAGTTCAGAGGAAACGTAATATGTGAGTAAGTTATGCTTTTTTTAAGGGACAGCGGTAAACAACGATTAGTCTTTACTGAGATTATATGAACAATGAAGAAGAAAACAGGGAATAGTGATGTTCTCATACCATCGGTGATTCCAGAATGTCTTTGTACAGGTTTTATCCTTAACGAATTATCCTCAGACTCGCCTGACACACTAATTCTAACAGGCACTATACTAAGTAACTCTCCGCTTAAAAAGCTGTTAGTATTGTTGCGTAGCCTGTCGGCTCCTTCTCTGACACGGTCAAGTGCTTCGGCTGCCTCGAGTAAATTTGCCACTGGCTGTAAACGTATTTCAACATAAAATTAATACAAATGCTATGCACACGGATGTGATACATGTATTTGTTAGATCAATGATTATGCGAGCATCACACCTTGTTCCCTCGCACAGTAGCAAGCAACGGTTTCGAACTACTAGATGCACGATTGCTGTTACTGTTGCTGGAACAGTCAGTGTTAAGGGCAAGACTCTCAACAATCGTTGCCAGATCACTTGTCACGGTAGTGTCGGGTCTTGGGTGTAACACAACCGACAATTCACTCGTCGAGTTTGCTCCACCTTCACCGGTTACAGCGACAACAGCCTCAGCACGAGCAACCGACAACACACTCTCTGCTATCGATTCAGCCGCTTGCTGCTTGCAACAAACACAAAATTTAAGCTACTTTGAAACCAGTGTGAGATTCTCTACTCTAATTCGCACAAATTTCACTGCGTTTGAGTGTACAGTAATTCAAAGAACACGCCCGAGATTCTGATGCAAAAGGATGTTGATCGTACCTTCGCCGCCAAGTTGTCTGCGCTTGCTGCTTGATCGGTAGACGCTACCGAACCACGCATCACAGTATCGGTGCAATCTGGCAAGCTGGGAGTACTGCTGGATTTCCGTCCTGTTAGTACGCCGGTACCAGTTTTACCTTTCGTTCCATTATCAGAGTCTAAACCCGCACCAACTAGTCTTAAATCGTATTTTCCTTCTGCGCCCATTCTATAGGAATTGGAACCACCGTGATCCCACGTTACGTCTATCCAGCCATTATGTAACTCTCCTGTTACGGTACCTTCGCCTGAAAATATAAATACTTTGATGACCCATTATCAGTATACATGTGGATTTGAAGTAAAAGATTCGCATACCTGGCGGTATGCCGTCCTGATCCTTCCATTTCCAGTCTAGGCCTCTAGCAACTCTAGCACCAGCGACCAAATGGCGAAGTACTTGGGATTTAATTAATCTTCTCAGTCTTCGGATTCCAGCCTCTGCTTCTCTAGCAGCACGACCCAAGTCCTCGCACACGCCAGTAACTTCGCCATAAACTTCAAATCCGGATACAGACAAGTAATGCGTGTGGCCAGACGAGTTCTTTCCAATCTGCTGCAATCGCAAGTGACGCCAACCTTGCGTCTCTTCTGTCGTCAATTCTAACGTCCACGTAGCTGTGTTCCCAGGTTCGTTCAACGATGTGTCGTCGACGTGAGCGTAGAGATGCGTCCAATTGACTCCGTCTTTGGATGCCTGGAACAACCAGTTTCGCAGAGCGCTTCTACCATAGCCTTTCGCGTGCCTCAGCGTATAAGCAGTCGGGATGATCCAGACTCCCAAGTCAATCGAGAACCACGCTCGCTTGTCGTCGTTCGTATGACAATTCAACGCTGACGGATCACGGCTCAAAATATCTTCAAGTTGTCCGTAGGGAAGATTCCTTCCATCGCTAGATGTGACAACGACCAAACCGTATTGGCCTGGATTCACCCACTCGGTGCATGATTTTGCATTCGTACCGATCCAATACAACAAACCATTTTCATCGAAGTCGTACTGGTACTTGAACGTCATCTTGTTACCCTCTTTTAATTTCTTCACAAACGTGAACGTTGATCTGTCATGATCGTACCACTGTTTCGCTACCATTCGCAACAAATGGTTCTCCAACTGTTGTATGGTGCTCAAAGGTTCCATCTTCAAGCTTCGACCAGACCTGTCTATCAGAGAGCTCTCACCAGCAGCCTTTTCCAAGCGGAAGCGCAGTCTTCTGGTCAGAATTTGCAAGCCGTAGCCGGAACCTGGTGTGTCGTACAAGTAGACCGGTAACTTCTCAATGGATTCCAGTACAGAGACCAATTTGTGGACTAGAATTTTCGCGGAGTTGTGCACCTTGTTCACATCTGCCACGTGGAAACAACTTTTAAATACTACTATTCGTTGCATTCGGAGCTTGGTCGCTCTTAATGTCGGTGGCTGTGGTCCTGGCGGAGCTGCCAACAGGGTAAGCAACGCCTGAACTAGGCCGCTGGAATGCAGCTCGTATGCGGACACCTTTCCTTCCTCATTCAATAAAAGTTTCAGTTCTTCTAGTGTGCTTTGCAGTATGTTACGCCATTCTCTGTTCCCAGATTGTTGTTTCTGACAAGCCTTCTCTATCTGGCTGACGATAACACCTAGCTTGGCGACCACTCCACGTGGTTTAGCCTGGGCAGCTTTGAAATAACGCTCGTAAATATCTTGAGCTTGCATTTTCACCTTCTGCTTGATGGCTTCTATCTTGGATCTCAATCTTTTGCCTCTTTTGCCGGCCCAACCTGCAGAAAACTCTGGACCTGAAATATAAAAAATAACAATGAGGGCAAAGAGTAACCGGGATTGTGTTGTACAACCACATAAAACATCATCGCTTACCTAAACTAGTTTCCGCCGTGAAGGAATGCTTTGTGCCTCGATTCGACTCAAAAATAAATCCAGGCAAGTCCTCTCTCAAAATAGTCACCTGCAAGCTATCGCTATTATGAATGCCCAACATGCTTTCCCTTCTGCTAGATAATGCCCAATTTCCTACGATCAGCCGGGTCGTGCCAGGACGCGACAAAACAGGCTGGCTGATAGAGTTTGGTTTTACTTGGCCACGAGCTCTCTGCAATTTCTCCAAGAATTCGCCGCGATTCTCTGCAATGCAGATAGTCCAGTAATTGATACGGTCTGGTCAACCAAGCAGGCGGTGGTGACGTTATTTTCAATGAACCGAATAATGTTGTGGTAGAAGAAGAATGTTCAGGTCATGCATGCAGCAGAAATAAAGGAGTTGTCATGCGACCGATGATTTAACACTGAAGGGTCTGGGAGATCGTGCGCAACTAGGAGAGTCGAACATGTATGTACCTACCTTCGGTGGTAAGCGACTCTGTGTTCCTCCCTTTTCCTGTAGGCAGTTAGTAAAACCAGTTATTTACTAAACTATTCCCCTCGCGAATGGGAAGTTAATCACAAATGAAAAAATAAGAAAAGATAAGATATATATATATGTGAGAAACGTAAAATAAAAAGTGATTCGAACAGGGCCAACAAAATTGGCGCGAAGGGCATAAGGAAGTGAAGGGAACACTTCAACGAGAAAGACAATGGCAAGATGGGCGAGACATGATGAGAATCTGATGTCGATGTTACAGGAAATAGAAACGCACCTGACGTATCTGTTCCACCCTCCGGGCTTCCGCTGGAATACATTGTCGCCAGTTTTCCATCGAGTATAAATCTGAACCATCCGTTGCTTCCATTCGATAGTTCTAAGGCAGCTGCGTCTGACCAGACATACAGGCAATCGCGTCCTCTGCAGATACACCAATCTCTCCAATGATATGCTCTTCCTACTAAAAGCTCTCTTGCGTCTTCCATTCTTTGTTCTTCCCCAGACTGATTCGATTCTGCTTCTGGATCCGGTGCACTCTCTTTGGGTCCGGCCAATGCGGCGACTTTTGAAAAGACTCCCAAACGAGCGAAATGTTCTAGAAACTCATCTTTGCTTTTTATCATCAAATCTTGTATCATTTGCAAAACCACTAAGTGTCCGGCCTCGTCCTCCTATTCAGATGAAAATAGAAAAAGAAAAGAACGGTTTAAATGGCGTTCAGCGATGCTATTGTTAAAATCAGTATCGAATTTTTAATTTAAAGAGATATTTCTGGTCCTTTGTTCTTTTTTAAATTTATTTTGGTTCTTGATTTAATTACGTGAAGTAAGTACTATACAAGTTTCTACGAATCAGCTGGTGTCACGTTGACTGTGTGTAACATCAATGGAACGGCACAATCTGATTTGTGAGCAAAACAATTACGCGATTCAATGAAATCACAAGCAAATAATGCCCAGTAATCCCATCAGCAGCAGGCAGACAGTCGACAGAAGTGGACAACCAGCTTTGCATCTAATCCTTCATCATGTTCATCTGTATATCATAGAACAAACTTCCACTCTCCATTCACCGAAAAGGTCTTTGAACATCTTTCTTTTTCTCGAATCAACTTTTTCGAAAGTTCTTGCCCTAACTGTCCTCTTATGTCACGTTCTGTGCTAAAATATATATTGCTCATTGGGCCACGTGTACATTAATGCGTATAACAGTAGTTAAAGAGAAAAGAAAAGTATGTCTCCACTCCATGTTGTAGATATATTTTATAGTATTGCAAAATATATATACATAGACGAACGTTCTCTCAGAATAGAAGTAAGACATGCTTACGTATATGTTAGATATCACGCTTTATAGAAATTATAGAACGAACGCAATAATGTTAATGAAATATCTGCGTAGTTATTAATGAAAAAACCCAGTGAAGAAAAAAAATAAAAAATATTTGGGAGCGTCACGTATAGCAAATAGGGGACACAAGGGGTCTTCCAACTAGCGATTGGCAAATATAGAATTAGACGTTACCGTCTTATCAACAATGTAGTTCAGGGAACTGGAAGACTTGCACGATGAGAGGCAACGCAATTTTGGGCCAATATACGGCTTGAGAGGCGGAGGTGGTGGTGATGGTGTTTTTAACTCAAGCTCCTGTGAACAGTCTTTACTAAATCACTAGAATTGTCTGTTTGGCTGCCTGCCTGCCTGCATGACTACTAACATGTTCAAAATATGTTATCAACTAATCCTGTAATAATATTAATTTGTTCATAGGACCTAAAGAAATATATATATACACATAAAAAGAGAGAAAGAGAGAGAGAGAGAAAGAAGATAACTTTGATCATAAAAAGATTCGATCTCCCAAGCTTACCTCATTGTCCAGTACATTGGCAATCACCTCTACAAGCATAGCGCCGCAATCTCCTGTTCTATCGGAACCGCATGTTTCAACGAGCAGATCCGGTTGAATATAATGCACCATCTTTCTAATTAGACTTAGACTGGCTTTTCTAACGCTGGGCAACATTGATGATTGAAATGTTGCACAAAATACCGGTAACAATCGCTTTAAATAAACCGGAGCCATTTCAGGATCGCCTTTCGGTTCTGTGAACTCTGACTCTGTCTCTGGTTTTCTGTGTTCTTGGTTCGGTAGCATCCATTCTCCAGGAGACTGCAATATAGCTGCCACTTCTCTATGACCCTCATCCACCCGTTCTCTGGCTTTATCTAGTGGAGTTTTCCCATCTTCGTCTCTTAGATCGGGATTCGCACCGTGCTTAAGCAACACCTTAGCGATAGCTGGTCTCCCGAAGCAAGCTGCATAATGCAAACTGGAGGATCGTTGCCCTTTATTGACATCCGCTCCCCTATCGCATAAGAATTCGACCATCTCTTGAGTACCAAAAGCAGATGCCCAATTGAGTAACGTTTGACCAACATCGTCCATAAAATTCACTTCGATGCCGCCAGAATCTATAGCCTCTATTAATGCGTCTGTATCCTTCGATCGAATACAGTCAATCAGTTGTCTATGAGACTTTTCTCCGGCACTATCCAAACGTCTCAATCGTGGTAACAATGGTCCTGACGGACCACCGGTTGTATTACGACTTAACGCTGATCGTCCTTCAAACAGCAGAACCAATAATAAATCAACTAATCTCATAGAATCGAGAGCGCACCGCTCGTCGCCTTTCAAAGCTTTCTCGATTGCATCCGGCAGTTCGGAACGTAAAAGATCATGGGTTATAGAAGGTGATCCTCTGCAAAGCGTCGATAGTAGGCTAATTATAGTCGACACAGAAGCACACGATTTCGCTTCTGGAGTCGGAATCGTTGATGCTGTGCTAGAAGGTGGCGGTGTCTTTGGATTTCCAGAAGTCGTTGCTATTGCTGTACCAGGCCCTGCTGCATTCGACAACCTGGGATCAAGAGAAGTTAGAAATGTACATCGTTCCACTGTATCCCAGAAATTTTAGAGATGTACCTATGCAAAAGTTCAGAAACTAATCCATTAGATGCTAAAGGAGCGGGATCTGTGTTTCGACGTGAATATCTATCGGCGAGTGATGCGAAACAACGAAGCGCTCCATCAGCAACGTGTGCATCCTCGTGTCTGAGTAATGTTGACAACGCCTCAACGCAATCCGGCAATGATTTGTCTTGAGGCTCTACTTTCCCGCACAGACGGGTCACTACGGCCATTGCGGAATGCAGGGTGTCTCGGTGGACACGAGCTCCATGCTCTCGAATAAAGCACAAGGCACATGGAAGGCCACCAGCTTCGAATACAGCACCAGCTTCCCTTGCGCAAACGAGTTCCAACACCTGTGACAATGATAACGTTTCAAATGATTATCAAATTATATTACATAAGAAATTAATTCTTTGATACCTTTATGCACTGCTCAGCCAAGTCCCGACTAGTTCTGGAACCTAATCCAGCTCCGGATAGGCGACTGCAAATAGCTTTTACAGCACCCTCCATTGCTACTACTCTGCGTGTACATTCTGCAGAAACGTCCAAATAATATGTGATGGCCCGAGCAGTTACTTCTAAGACACTATCCGGTGCAAGCTCATCCAAAAAAATTCTACATAATGCAGGGAGAAATGTGCGTGGAGGACAGCTGCAGTCAGAATAATGGTTTTAGTATAATCAGTTGATACACAGAACTTATACCTAACATTTATGATTTACCATTCAAAGCATCGATCAACATTATCAGACATGAGCAGCAACATGCACAATTGTTCTAAAGCAATTAACTGCATGTCCCTTTCATCCCCTTGGCCCATACTGAGCCACTCTAGTAGTGTCTCCGGATCAACATCAGCCATCTGTTTACAGATTACAAAATGAATTAGCACTATAAATATTTTTTCATTAAATCATTATTTTAGGATTAGAACAATAATAATGGAACTCACATTGTAAGATTAATAGCACCAATTGAATGTATTTTAAACTGACAATCTGAAAACAAAAGAAAGTTAATGATGCCGAGAATGATTTGTAGAGTGTTCTTCTAATTCTTGTTAATCCGCTAAACAAAAATACAATTTTTGTTTTTGATAAGCGTTGATAAAAATCATGTATAATTTATAGAAAAAAAGATGTTGGAATAAGTGAAACAAATGAACAAGAATGTCCGCAGAGTCTCATGAAACATCCAGAAAAGTATAGTCAACGTCCACTATTAAGAATTCCATTGACAGTAGTGTTCTCTCTTCCATGTTTCTTTATTCCCAGCTAAACATGAACTCTGGGAAATTCGGAGCATGTAAATAATCATCAACAGCAGAGATTACATTCATAAACCCGTTCGCGACATGATAAATAAAGGCACGTGGTTTCAAATTCAATATCGTAAAACTATGTGCTGTCGTCGAGGAGGCACAAAGACAGGTGTAAAAAAATTTGTCATGACGACGGTCGAAAGCGTGATAGTGTCTTTAATAACATCTCGTGTAACCTTCGGCAGGTTTCGGAGAGATAGTTGTTACCGCGCATTTGCATTCTGAGACGTAACAAATGACTCGAGAAAACGATCGTATACAGCCACGGTAAATAAGGCTCGTTCAAGAGTAACGTACCGTTGTGCACAGTATTCCATTATTCGGAAGGGGTCAGGTCGCCATCCTTCCAAAGTCGTGTCGTTTTCCCACCGTGAGAAACAACGTAACCGTATCGTCAGGCTTGGTCCGTCAGCGACACAAAAATCTGATCGAACCAACGGACCAACAAACCACTCCACCGAACGAAAAGATTTCACTTTACCCTAGTGTCGTCGTATATTGTATTTCGCCATTTACGCGACGTTCAGGCTATAGTTCGATGTCACAACCATAGACAATTGTAAACGAATAATCTCGCTGTAAAAGCATTCAACGGTTCGCAGCGTCTCTAGTGCCAATTCTCTAGAATTAATCGCGAAAGAGGGAAATCTGAATATCATTTGAATTTGTGCAGCTTCGTTAAAATTTTTCGGAATTAAAATTCACTATTTGTCAGATATTGTGGGTAATAAACTGATAATATTCAAGGAACATACCTTCTGTGAAATGCTATTAATGTAATACGCAGCACTGATGACGAAAGCTTCAAGTTCTATAGATTGATGTCACAGCTAAATGTCTCATTTAAAGCTATGAAAGTTAACATATACATATTGTTGAGCGTTACGTTAATAAATTACAACGATTTATACAACGAAGCACATAACTTTCCACTCTATGCAAAGCTGTGTGTATTCTTGAAAATGAAATTTGTAATCCTAACCTTTCCAAAAGTCGTGTTTCTAATAGAGATTATGTACTGCTTAATAGTCATTCACCCCGCTCCTTGTACCTTGAAGTAACTAAACAAACTGAAAGCTCTCTCTGATAACGCCATACTTTATGTTTGAATTGCAGCACCATCTACAGTCATCTCTCAATTCAAGAACCCTTTCATCCCCCACCATTTTACTACGCATCCACCTTCGCGCAGTTACTTTAGAAAGAGAACGAGAGATGATCAAGAGAAACAGAACGAATATCGCGCCGCGTGTTTCAAATAGAGCGCCAGGCGTACGGGTGCACGAAAAGAGTGAAACCGCAAGTACGGTAAAGTGAGACAAGCTATATTGGTTGCGGTGTCACTCGTTTCGCATGTGTTGTGCTGATGTCGTGCTGTTTCGCTCACCCGCTATTTCCTATCTTTGTCATTCACTATGATGGCAGCACTATTCAGCTGTGAATCGTCAGCCAATCAAAGCACAGCAATTCGCTGCATTCTCTCAATTCAAGAGCTCGTTGCCCCCGGATATGGTTCTTGAATTGAGAGATTACTGTAATTTGCATTGCATACATAATTAATAATACAGGGAGAACATATGAGATCCACATATGTACATATTATGATTGAAAAGCGTATAAATACATGTTTTGTTGGTTATTTTAACGAATAAAAAATATATCATTTAGATGTAAGAATCCTAAGTACTGTATAAGGCGTATAACGAAATAAAATTTATACATTGAAAACTTTTGCCAACAGATGGCACTTTGTTCTTCCACTTGTTACCGTACATTCTGAATGTAATTTGAATAGAATGCTGTTCGAGATAATAAATAGAAATTACGAATGATACTATTGTATTTTTCAGAAAATTAAATTTATGCGTTTCAATTGATTGTATCTTACATTAATTCTATTATTATCAAAATATCCTTATATTAACGCTATCTGTATTTATTAAAAAATATAAAATCATACATAAATAATAAATAGAATAATAATAGAAATTAATGTAATTTGTATTAATGTAATATGTATATGTTAATAATAAATAGAAATTACGAATGATACTATTGTATTTTTCAGAAAATGAAATTTATGCGTTTCAATTGATTGTATCTTACATTAATTCTATTATTATCAAAATATCCTTATATTAACGCTATCTGTATTTATTAAAAAATATAAAATCATACTGAAATAAAGTATTTTGAACATCAACAGAAATCAGACTTGTACTTTTCTCCAGGCCAAAGCGTTAACGAATCTTCCTTTTATGTTGTACAGCTGAAACTGTTGTAAAATGTTTTCAAACTTAATTCTTCTGTTAGAGAAACACAAGGGCATCATTTACTTGTATACTTACCTTTTTTCCTTTCTTCTATGATTCCTTTTCTCCTTTCTTTTAACTCCGTAGGTAAACTCTCCAGCATGCTTTCAATAAAATTGTCAAGAACTAACGATCTATTCATAGATGCTACCGGTGCTCTGCAAACTGGACATTCCTTTTTTTTCTTACTCCATGTAGCAATACAATGATGACAAAACGTGTGCGTACAATTCAGAGTTGTTGCCTTCACAAACAATTCGGAGCACACGCTACAAGTCAATTGTTCATCCATTATATTGGTAACTTTATTGATTATACATTCTTTTTGCTCCTCTGCAGTTACAGTAATTTGAGTGGGTAGAGTTAAGTCTATGGTATCCAAGATTTGAATTCCCGATGGATCGTTTACAAATTCTAAAACTATGCAACTATCGTTCATAACGGTGGACCTCAACTCGGAAGGACCAGCAACTACAAATAAAAAATTCAAATTACTGTAATCTATCTAACAATTTATTCCTATATAAACAAGAGTTTTTACCATCCGTGTGTGTTGCTTCAACTTCAGCTTCTTTCTCTTTCAAAGCTTTTTCGGTCTTCTTTAATTTTTCCTCTAAGACTGTTTTTTCATTTAACAATTGAGCCTGTATACTTTTTTCCTCTTTAACTCTGTTTTCCATAACGCTTTTCCATTCCATCTGCTGTTCTTCTCTCCACTTTTCCATTTGTTCCCTCATTTTGATCTCCAATTCTTCTTTCTCCTGTTTACTTACATCCAATGCTTCTTGCCACTTTTGCTTCTCATCGTTCAATCTCTTTTCAAATTTCACTCGTTCGTTTTCTAGTTCTTCTAGCAAGTCAGCATACATTTTCTGCAAATGCTGTTCTTGGATGTTACCACATTCTATTTTATTTTCCAAAATATTGATTTGTTTTTTCAAATCTTCTGTGTTTTCTTCAGCAGCACATTGTTGCATTAAAAGTTGTTCCAACTCTTGCTTCAATGTGTCTTGTTCTTTTTGCTTTGTTTGTAGTTTTTCTTTAAGAACTCTTTTCTGACATTCTTGGCTTTCTGAAAACGTTTTCTGCTCTATAAGTACATTATCCAAAATCTGTTTGTCTATCCTAGGTTTCTTGGTTCTGCGTTCCTCTTTGACAACAAGAGTAAACTCATATTTATACCGATTTAATAGACTGAATTGTATAATATCTCCTTCATTGAGTCTTTTGTTCTCTCCAGAAACAAGAGGTACATCATTTACATATGTAGTGGAAGAACTAATATCCTTAATAGTCCATTCTTCGTTCCCTACACATCTGAAAATACATTGTCTTCTAGATATCACTGCATCCAAAATGATTTCATCGTTGTCTCTACCACGTCCTATCTTGAACTGTTCAAAATTACAAATTTTATTAATAGAGACTGTGAAATAACAATCATAAATAGTTTTGGGAAAATGTTTATTCAATACCTCGTTTTTATCAATATATATATTGTGATCAGTACAACTATCTGTGTGAAGTCGTACCAAAATAGGCATAAGTGGTTTGGTATCGGAATCATCCAATGTTATTCTCTTTCCTGTCTTTGAAGATTCCATCGTTTAAACTCACACTTTTCGAAATAAGCGGGATAAGAAGAAATGTCAAATGACGTTCTTTCCGCTTCTACGTATTAACCTATCAATGAAATCTTTTAAGCATATAAGATAATGATAAATAGAAGACGATAAAAACACAAGTAGAAGGACAAAACGTGTGGTTTCTTGTCAACAGGAAAATAGGAAATATATACATGAATATACCGTGAATCGGATCGATGGCGACCTCTTACGGCATGCCCTCCCTCTAAAATGATAAACCGTGATAATAGATAGCTCTATTTTATCGGCAGCTGGATACGAAAATTAACAAAGATAAACGTGACAAGTTTACTATATGTATATATCTATCGTTTATTATTGTAGGAAGTAGACTACGTTAAAAGATTCTACGGGATTTATCTTAATCCAATAATATTTATTTGATAGGTATATAATACATTGAATTTGCCAGCACATGTGAGAGAAACACACACTTCTCGGCGAATAATACTTGCTGTTTCCTTATAATTCGACATCCTCCAATTATTTCTATACTACTGCTACCGAACATACTTTTTTCCTCTCCAGGTTGTCCGTGGAACAGAGTGTTTCCAATTCATTTCGATTCGACACATGTACGTTCGATCGACTATTTATCAACGCACGGCAGTCGACACGACAAAAGTGATGCCTGTATTATCAACTGTAAATACGATGTCGCAGCGAAAAAAATCGAATCGCGTGGCCTAATGTCGACAATAAAATGTTTAATTTGCTAACAACAGGAGTTCGCGAATTCTTCGTTTTCTGAAGGTATATCTAGTATTGGTACTATTACGAAATACCGCTATACACCAACATATTTACATTTTCCTAGAATTCGGTCCAATTAAAAAAATCACTCGCGATAAACATACGTAAACTGCCTAGAACAAAGATACCGTTATACAACGAAAAATAATACGATACGAGATATAGAGGGTTCAAGAATCGTACAATCGGACAATTGACGAACTTCTGCTGTAAGCAAACATTGTTCATCGCAACGTACTCTTTTTCATCTGTGAAAGAGTGCCGCGACTGTTACATCTGCCTTGATAAAATGTCAAAACGTTATAAAAACTCATTCGCGAAGAGTCACAGACACGAAACTCGTGATGGTCGCCATGTGGACTGTAGTAGGCAAGAAGAAAAATTATTGAATCGATCCGAATGCGACGAACCACGATAATCGTACTGTTCGGTAAGCTGCATATGTGTATTACATATGCGAAATATACGCGTGTATACATCTCAACGACGAGTTAGTGTTGGTCGTGAGCTCACAAATATTCATTTTCCCCTTTTCGTTTCGTCTCGCTATTCATATTTGCTCATTCCTTTTCTCTTTTCATCGAGGATCATCGCTTTGACTGACGGTTGTTGTCTATGTACAATGTCTGCGATAAAGACTAATTAATTTATAAACATCGTTGTTGTTTATGTACAGACGAAATATAAACGCATTATACATTATAAAACGGACATGTGTAAAAGTGTCGCGAATCAAACAAACACAGTGTACAGTTCTCAGGGTCGAGGCTGTCGAATTACACGCCGGTTTTGCAGTCAGAACCGGCGCAAGCGTTTCGCGGATAATTAAGCTAGATGCTTTGTCAACGAAACGATTGTACGAACAATCATTACAAAGAGAGTTCTTGGCACCCTCGAGCCCCTCGAAAAGACTCGAGGTCTCTGATCGAACTCTGCGCACACCTGTGTAACCCGATTCCATTCGGTTCTACGAAACGCGTGGCTTCGCGAATCGCCATCGGTAGCCCGTGAACATCCTATCATCGATCAATCTTGCAACGAAATCGATTCGATAATCTCTACGCGCACTTTTCTCTATTTTAAAGGAGACTTCTCTCTTTGAACTCCCTTCCGGTGAATACAGGGCTCGCCTAAGCGTCCATCGATACAACGACGATAATTCAAACTTGTCTACAGTCCTACCTCGGTAAAATTTCGCAGAACCATATCTTTACAAATTAGGTATGATTGTTACGGACTCGTACGAACCCTGTAACCCGAATGGATCCGTCACCGACCTATTCCTCAAACGATGTCATCTCATCTATCTCGTTGATTATAAATAATCCAGACAACAAAATATCAAGTTGCTGCGGAACCGGCCAACGAATACATCGCCGGGTCCGTTCACACTTCGAAGCAACCAGAAACCGTGGACTAATTACGAACATGGACACGGAAGGCGGCCGTGTAGAGAAACAAAGATACACGTCGAAGAAAAGTCAGCTCGGCGAGAAGAGTCACTGTTCGGAAAAGAGCACACTCGCACACTGTAAAAATTGTCTCTAATCTAAACGCTCGTGCTCGTGGTTTCCAGGAGACAATCACCAGCAATCAAAGCATGCTGAAGCTATCGCGTTTTAAGCTCTCGTAACAGCAAATTCATCGGACCTCCTCGCTGAGGTCGAATATAGTAAACGCGTGTCCGACTCGATTCCTCGCGGATCTACGCCTACGCTGATCGTGATCGGATACATACAAGTATAACAGGTACAGACGGTAATAGAAAAAGGTGCGCGTACATAGAACGAGTTCCGGCAACGAGGATGATCGAGCGATCATCGAGCGGATGATCTATACGCGGCGTTTGCGTTTGGGGCTCTGGATCGCGACAAAACGAAACGTTTACGAGGACGTTACTTGATCGGTTTGCCCCAGGCGAATTGTATAGGCAGCGGCGGAATATCGCTGCTGGTCGACGACTCGTCCTCGCTGCTGGTTGCTGATGCCTCCTCGGAGATCATCGCCTCGCCGCCGGCCTCCTGCGGCCTTTGTCCTCCGCCGCAGTCGTCGGCGACAGCGGCAGCGGCTGCGGCTGCTGCAACCGCGACAGCGACCGCGCAATTCGACGAGGACGAGGAGGACGAGGACGAGGAGGTCGACGAGGACGAGGACGAGGGGTCGCTCCTGGGTCTTCGCCGGGGGATCGGGGTAGAGTTGCATGATGGAGACCACGCAGACTCTTCGACCCGCGCGGAATCGGTCACGGAGATGCTTTTCGACCTAGCTCTCATGTCCACCGACGATCTTCTGGGTGTCAATCGCAGCGATCCCTGCCTGGATACGGATGCGGAGTCCGGCCTGCTGATCTTCGAGGGCGTGGCCATCGATCCGTCCGCGCTGCTGCCACTCTTCAGCATCTCGTCGTCGATCTCCAGGGTCCAGGAGACAGAGTCACCCTTCTCCACCAAGAATTTCACCATCGAGGATGACTGGGGACCGTTCTTGTCCGGCGAGAGAGTGTGCTCGACCTGCTCCGGGCCCAGGGACCGCGACAGCCTAGGCGTCAGATTCGCAAGAACGGTCACCACCTCGTTTTTTTGACGCAGCCTCCACTGCAGCTCTTCATTCCGTTGCGCCAGACGCTTGTTCTGCTTCGAGATCTGATGGATCGACTCGTGCAGCACCTCGTTGTCGTGGGCAATCTGCCTCTCCAAGGACTCCTTGCACTGGATCTGAGCCTTCAAGTCCTCGCACCGAGCCTCCAGCGTGTCCACTCGCTGCTGCAACGCGTCTTTGTCCTCGATCTCGCGTCTGCTGTTGTCCAGCTCGGATCGCAACAGAGCGATCTCCTGGCTGCGGATCTCCAGCACCGACCGCAAGGATTCGACTTCTGCCGTCAACGCGGCTCCCTGATCGTGCACCACCGACCGCCGCTTCAAGTCCGCTTCCCTGCGCGCGTATTCCGCCTCCTGTTCTGCTCGCAACTTCGTTAAAGCGGCTCGATGTTCCTTCGCGGCCTCGCTCATCCTACGTCTCTCCTCCTGTAACGCCGCCTCCAACACCGTGACCTGATCCGCATGTCGAGCTTCCACTGAAAATGAAAAGCGTATGTAAGCATCTTTATATGATTATTCTTATTTAATAATATTCTGGAACTCTTGCAGTTCCCCCCATAGAGTCACTTGGTCAACTGAATGTAGTAGCATGATAACGAGAATACCTTCACAGGTGTGTCTGAGAAGTTGTTCGGATAAAAGAAACGGGAAGAAAAACAGAGATAAATTGGGGGGGGGGAGAGGCTAGGACGAATTCGTCGAACGTGCCAACCTATAATTAACCTCGATGAACGTTACGTGGCCACTAAATCGAGAGAGAAAGAGAGAGAGAGAGAGAGAGAGAGAGAGGTGTTTGTGATGGAGCGTGTGCGTGGCCGCTTTTGAAAATTCTTCGAGCCGGGTCGAGTCGGACGGTGCGTGGGCCACCGGCCGTCACGCGGATTTTAATTAACAATTGCTCCACTTGAAACCTCTGCCACCGACATCGGAACCATTAAACTTGTTAGCAGGAGAATATCATTATCATATATACGACACTGTGCCTGGCACAAAGCGGATGAACCGTTGCTGCCGATTCTAATGCGAAAACTCCACAAATTGACCCTTAACCCCCTGCCCGAACGTCATTTATTAGCAACTCGAAACCAGGAATCACTACACTGCGGATATTTGTGCAAAATAAAATATATCTTTTCTTAATCATATTTAAATAATCGTTAAAAGCTGCAATTATCTTAGAACTCATCGGTCTTCAGCGAGTAATCAAAAGCCTCTCCGCTCGTTGAACCTTTGCAAGGAAAGTCGAGATAATTCATGGCTACAAAATCGAAAAGAAAACAATGTGAAAACAATTGTTAGAAATGGTTTTTTGGGGGGGAGGGTGGAAGTAACAGGCCGTGTAAATTACATCACGAGGAGCGTGGTCCACGCGGTGACGAGCCAGAAGACTAAGAAAGAGAGACGAATAAAGCTGTTGGCAAGACTTACGATCTTCGCGAAGCTGGTCCAAGGCTCTGCGATGATTCTCCCTCTCCGACTCGAGCCTCTCTTCAATGCCGAGGTTTCTAGTCCTCAGCTCCTCGATTTCCGTGCAGCTCGACATCCATTCTTTTTTCATGTTCTCTAATTCCTTTTTGAGCTTCGGGGTAGAAAATGCGTCTAACTGTGTGCAACAAGCAATGATATACCGGTTAAACGAATTAAAAGTGTCCGGCGGAATGCCGGAGATTTCTGGGATTCTATTTGGTACGATCTAGGCGAACTAGTTTTCTGCGTATACCGCATACTTCGCGCGGATTGCAAATTCAGTTCGAATAAGGTGACTTAACAATTAACCCTTCGGCGATGACGTCGGTGTCGAATGCTTTGAAACGTATCAGAGTCAGATTGTCAATTCCTTCCACTGTACAACTAGTTACAGTAGTGGACAAATATAAAATGTGGACGCCTTTCAAAGAGGAATAATATTTTTAAAATTGCACCAGGGGGGCAGATTTTGCTTCCAATTGGATTATAAATTGACAAACGTTCGTCGTCCTGGACGAGTTAACAGTTAAAGGTCGAAGACGACCTACCTCACAGGCCAAGTACTGCACGGTGACGGACAGGGCTTGGATGATTTGCTCGGTCCTCTGGTCCCTGGTGTTGAAGAGGCCGTCGGTTTGCGCGGCCTGATCCCGGGTCTCCAGGGATGCCCTGCTCACCACATAGCCGTGATCTTTGTTCTCCCGATCTGCAATTAAGGTCACAGGTCCCATCACCATCGGGATCGACTTTCAAGCCCTCTGTTTCGACTTCGCCGTTGTAAACACGATGATCTCCGGTCGGCCTCGCATCGCTCGGACAGCGCAACAACCCTGTCAGGTGTTGGGTCAGGGGGTCATCGTCGAATTTCGTCGAGCGGACTCGGACCGGTGAAACGCGACGAGAGTCCCCGAGGAGTCGGGCCCACTGTCCCCGGTCATGTTCGCGGCCCGGCGAAGAAAGTCGAGCGCGCGAGCGGAAAACTCGTTTGCGAACAAGCAGAAAGGGAGAAAGAGAGAGAGAGAGAGAGAGAGGAGCACGGTTGGAAAGTCGGGCTACCTGTTTCTCCCAGAGATCCTCGTTCTCAAGGTGCCGCAAGCGAATAGGAGAAAACCCGGCTGCGCCCCGCGGGAAAATTCTCGGCAGGACCAGCGTCACCGGAGGAGGACCACCATCCTCCTACCGTTCGCACCGACGTGAAAGCACGCGACGGAAAACGAAGCCAGGGAACGCGTTCAAGACCGACCCGGTTCAGTCTCTGGGTTAAGGTCGAGTGCACGAGACCGCCGCACGGGAAATCCAAGGTGGTGCAGCTCGACCCGACACCCTGAAGAGAACATTGAAATTTCCTGCAACCTCTCGCCCTTCGACTCTCTCACGGCGTTCCCGACGATGCCCCCCGATCGCCACCTATTCCGCCCCTCGGAACGCACCCCGAAGAACTCCACGCACACATCGTTACAGTCTCGACACTTCGCGATTTCCCTCGACGCTGCACAGACAAGCGGGAACAATCCGGGAGCAAAGCGGGTGCAGAGACGAAGCCGCCTTTCGTCCAATGAAATATATTTTTAGCCGATCGAGTAGATCCTCGGTCCCTTAGGATAGTCGTCGGATGTCTAGCCGCGAGAACGTCCGATCCAGCGATACCTCGTTGAGAGATCTAATCGGGTCCGTCATTTGTAGCGATTTGCCGAGCAAGTCCGCACTTCGACTGAATTAGCACGAGCCACAGGCTGCCTCGCGGACCGACGTATCCCTCCTTCCGTCTCTGCGACGGCCACTCCTACCACCACCTTGAAACGAGGTGTGCTACCTCGTCGGAGGAGCACGAAGACGACGGGCACACGAGGAAAACCGTGTCCGACCCACAACTGGCTCCGCGTTTCCAGAACTGCGTCCAAGACGGTTTCACTCAACAGCTTGGAGCCGATTTCGCGGGACACGTGCCTTTTCAGGCAGGTGCACCGACGCTGAGGGCATGCACCGGCTCGACGACAACTTCGCAGATTGAAGGACTTGTACGTTAAAGTGCGAACGATGTAGTCGAGTAACGAATAAAGGAACAAGTAAAGTAACGAGTCAACCGACTAGCCGGGTAAGCGAGCCTGAAGAAACTCGACTAATCAAACTGCAATATGAAGGAGCTAAATACAGGAGAATTGCATAAGACGGCAAGAAGAATTCGAGTGCCTCGAGTCCCCAATCTGGAAAGCCTGTGCTAACCAAGCTTTGGAAATTGCTGCTCCTAAAACCGAAATCGTAGCAGCGATTATCTCGTTGGAATAACGAACCGCGAGTAAAAGCGTAAACAACGGTAGCGGGCGTGGTAAAAGGTATTCTAGTTTTATGGGAAAAGAGTCCGGTATCTAGACTGGAGTACCCCGTTAGCGGCTGTTTCTCTTATTGTTCCCGACTCGAGAAAGTCCTCGGGTTCGGATTTCTATCGCTCGCGAGCGCTGGCGAGGAACAAAAGAAGCTGGATGGGATGAGAGAGAAGGAGGGAAGGTGGTGGCTTCATTTCACTGGAAAATTAACCGACAAACGCCACTTAATATCCGACCGGCACGGCGATTCCATCGTCGGCCGCGCCGCGGCGAGTTTTATTGGCTCGTAAAGTTCCCTCGGATCGGCGTGTTTCGTCTGCCCGTGGTGGAATAAATCGGCTCGGCTCGGCTCGGCGCGCAGAGGCCGATGAATTATTTCTCGGAGCCGTGCTCCGAATAAATTCACTTTTCCATTTGGAATCGCTCGACCCTAGATGGTCGCCCGGGTCCGTAATCGTGCGAGACAATACGTGTCCGGGGCCCGGCCGGCCGAGGATAATGATCGACGATCGGATAACGCTCTTCCGCCGCGCAGGACCTCGAAACCGATTGCCGATTCCGCTCGCGGCAACCCTCGACGATATTTCGTCAGAGCGCGCGGAGTCGCGCGAGGAATCTAATTGCCGATGCTTTACAATCTCCAAAGAGGATTCGCGAATATCTCTCGCAGATCCTCCGCAGCCGGCTCGGCTCGTTCATGAATGATTAATGGGGACACTAAATTAAAACGAAAGGAAGTAGAAGACCGTGAAGAGCCTCGTAGAAACTCGACCTGATACGGGATAACCGGGCTTTCTAGGACGCGGACGGTCATTGATAATGATCTTCGCTTCGGTAATTTGTTCCAGATAACACGCTCGCGTGCTAGACCTAGACCACCTCCGAACATTTCGGAAGACCGCCTCTTATTTCCATTGTTCGCCGAGGGCAAGCTTCTACACCTCGACGCAACGACCAATTGGAATCTACGTGTATACCTGCGATGGCTCGACTAGTTGAACCGGGATTGCTTCGAACTGCACGAAAGTAGGCGAGATGAAATTCTAAAGACGAATACCAGTTTGGTCACTGTGAGATTCTTATTATTATTATTTATTTGAGAGTTGGGAAATTCAGTACTGACGCAAGTAATTTACGAATATTAATTCGAATATTAATTCGAATTAAATAAAGTACTGCAATTCTAGGCAATTTTTGAGGTGGTTGATGTGGCCGCCAAAAATATTGATATATAGAAATATAAGATAGTTGTCTAAAAATTGCTGGAAACGTGGAAGTTCGACGCTCTATAAAGAAGCGAGGCCTGAGGCAGAGTTTCGGGGCCGGTTAAGGCGTTTGCCGTGGGACCTTTGGAGGCTTTTCGACTCTTCGACGAGCCGATCGCGTGACTAAGCCTGCATAATCTCGCAGCGAACGCGTAAATTCCGTCGATTACCAAAGAGCTGACCGGTCGGAAGATTACTTTCGCTGATGCAAGTGCGTCGGTGCTTCGCTACCTGTTCGAGAACGATTTAGCCGCGGCTTTTTCAGAAACTCTCGATACCTTAATACGGGTGCACTGTTTTGGCCCAGACCTGGTCAGGGTCCAGTGAAAGCGACTTTCTTCTATAGGACGGGCCGCCACGACCCGCCACGCGTGCGAGATTCGAAGAGCACGCGGTGAAACGACGGAGGATCCGTGTTCCACGGCGTACACGCACCGTGAAACAACCGTGGGACCTTTTTAGAAACCAGCCGGTTGCCGGCCGATCAATTAGAAAGCTCGTCCCGCCGTTTCCTCCAGCTATTATCATCGCGGGAACGCAATAGGCATTCGCGGATGCGAGCCGGTTGTAGTCGTTCAGGGGCCACGCGCCCGACGTATGTGGATCTCTTATCGGGAGAGTAGAGCGGATTGCAGTCGTTCAGGAGCCGCGCTCGGCCAGCACAAACAATCGACGTTTAAACTTCAGAATACAATGAGTGTCTATAGTCTTTCTAACGGGACTAATCAGTGTGGGTAATTGAATATCTGACACAGATAAACAATAAATATTCATTCTATTCTAAGAAATTCGTACAAATGAAAGTGTTCTAATAAATGTCAAGGGTCCGATACGTGCACGGACTCGTATCATTGGGCAGATTATAGAAAGAAGACCGAGCACGATCCCCTAATCCAGCAATAAAGAAGAACGTTGCAAGATTGCGATAATCGCGCGAAAATATCAATGTAATACCTTTCGACGCTGTGGTGGAACCGTGCTTCGTCGGAACGGTGCCCGTTCTTCTCGTAGCCGGCTTTCGCGTCGCTGACGGACTCTTCTCTGAAATAATAAAAAAAAAAGAATAGACACTAGCCGCGTTAACTAGTCGAGAGAAAGAGAAAGAGAGAGAGAGAGAGAGAGAGAGAGAGAGAGAGAGAGAGAGAGAAAGAGAGAGACGAGGAGAGCGCGAGTACCGTTTTCCGCAAACCGTTTTGCTGTCCGCGCGAGATAATGCGAACCAGCCCCGGAACCTGTTACGTGAAACGTCTCCTAGGGGAATAATAACGAGGCAAATCGGCGGAGGAGACAAGTGACTGGAAACACGAAGTTATATTTCTATACCACCGAAAAATTCCAGAATAAATTCTGTAGCATCAAGTAATATTTGGCAATTCTAATTACACCGAAGTCAGTATCCATGCAACTGATATCGCAACTATACTATCCAAAACAGCCTCGAGTCTCGAGCCTCAACAGATTCAGACAAGCGAGGTTCTGCAAAAAAATTAAACTCTGACCCTATGTCATGACAAAAAAATAGTCACCTGAGTACGAAAACGAAAGCTTGTTTAACAGAGAACACAGCCGACAATTGTTATTTCATTAATCTGTACAACCATTTGTGCAATCACTACGGAAAGTTGACCAAATGTCGAAAGAAGTTATTAACAGATAAATACCGTGGATTTTGTTGCGACAATTAGAGGCCACCATGATTACAGCAGAAAATCCTTAGGGCTCGATTGCCCTGATCAACGACGCACAGTCGCAGCTCACAATGCCGATCACGAAGAACACACTCCCGTGGCAGAATATTATGCTCGAAGAACTTGCGCAACGTTGCACTGGACGAATGCGGTGAAACGGACAAAACTCGAGAACTCTGTACTAGGCGAAGGTCTAGCAAAAACTGAACGACGGGGTTGTTCGTGGAGTCGTTCAAGTCGCATAATGGCCGTGGCAGGGGGTGCATACCGTTACGATTCTGACCTGTGCCGAGGGACAATCAGCGACGGCAACGGCGACCCACACCAACGGTTAATTACCCTAACTACATCGAAAGGATCGCTCTGCCTCGACACCAGCGTCTGCAAATTTCTATGGGGTTCATAGAACACTTTCTACATACAACGCAATTTGCAAACGTAACGTTCGTCGTCGACTCAAATTAGCATAAGTTGTTCTTACATTTAGAGCGTAATTATGGTCCTGGCTATTTGATTGGACGCGCGAGTCCCCTGTCAATTGTGTTTATCTGTAGTACAAAGCGTGGAAAGGTATTCCTGCATCATACCGTTTTAAAGGCTTCGCGGGTAAACCAGAAAACGATAAGACGCAATAGATCGGCTCGCCGAAACCGGCGTGGCCGGTTGCCAACAATACTTTTCAATGCTATGCTTCCCACTGAAAATAGATCCCTCCTGGTGGTTCGCTATCGACGCGACGATAAACTATCGAATGCCTGGCTCTCTCTACTCCGATAGCCGTGCGGTACACGGTTGCATAGGGGCAAGCGTACAAGGAAAAGCTACATTCTATCCTGGTCGCATTGGGTCACCAAGCTGAAACACGCAGCGGTGCCCTCGACCTTTCGTTTCCTCCGTTCAATCAACGAGAGGAGACATTTTAATACAGCGGCTGTTATTGCGCCGCTTGCGGCCTGATCGCTTGCGAACCATTTCAGAGACCGTTCCCTATCCAACGCCCCTCTCCGGCTCTACTACCGAACTTCTGATTTCACAATCATCGAGGAAGCTCTCTATATATATATAGACTAGAAGTTTCTGTGATCAACACTAGTCCTACCGCTCTGACGGTATTAATACAATGTGCTAGAGAACTAATACAAGAAGTTCCACGTATGCTGAATATCTCTTCTAGAAAAAACGCTACATATTGTTTAGTGTATTTTACGTAGACTCTACTAATGCGCAGTTCACAGTTACAAAAGGTACTAAAACGTCTAACATTGTCTATTGTCTAGCCTATCGCATTGTACACAGAATCTATATGAACATAGTTTGCAGCTGTAAAAAGTAGAAGAGAGCCTCTGTATGGAGGTCGATGCATTTTTATGCATACACGTTGGACAGAGAGCGATCTGTGTACGATTTGCAGCACGTCCACGTCGATCGGCATAGGACCGAGCATTACGCCAATGAATGGGGCCCCATCGATATGCCTGCATAGTTTCAGCCACATTAGCCTAGAACGCTGGCAGCGTGCCGTCGCGTGCGAGGAACGTGTCTGCGTGTGAGCGGGGTCGCGTGATTCGGGCCCCAACAGGCCTCTCGCAGGCCCGATGCTGTCTCTCCCGGTCCTTCGAAACTCACCAAGGCTGACGGTCGAGATCTCCACGCAGCTCTTCTTATTGTCGAAGCTGTTGACGCGATTCTGCAGGTTGCCGCGTCCGTTCGCCACCATTCTTCTGGGCGGAGTCGTCGACGTTGGTGACCTCTCTGCAACGGACAAGAACAGAGAAAGAGGTGTCAGAAAGAGCTTGATCGCGGGAGGGACAAAAGAACCGCTGCTTTTTTACACAGCCGGCTTCCCTTTGTGACTATTTATACCGCGGCGAAAACAACGAGGATGATGCGTCGCCGTTACGTGTCTCTTTCTATCGCGATTGCACACCGTGGAAACGGGGCGAGGAAACGTCGCGAGGACTGGGGGGTCAAGGTGTCTCTCGCACGGATTACATTATTTCCATTACCTCTACTCCCCCGCAGTTCATCGACCTGTTTGGTCTCGTCTAATAGCGTTTCCCGCATCATCGGAATTTGCGCTCCGCCGGCCGTAGCGGATCCCCCGCGTCAACGGGAGCTAAGTTTGAACGTGCTCCCGATTACGCCGACGGGCAAAAGAAAACGTTGTTCATTGTGTACACCGAGGAACGCGGCGAACGGCGAGAGGAAAAACGCGACGCCTCGCATTCTCGTTAGCGCCTACCCGGCAACGAGACCGCTAAACGATCAGGCCTAGAAGCACGAACATTGCATCCGCTCGGGTCCGATGCTTTGACGATCGATCGACCATTAATACGTTGCGCGAGCGACGATTGTTCCACCGGGTTGAACCCGGGTCACTGCGGACCAGGAACAAAAAATGTCATAGGAATCATTCGGGAGTACAGAAGTCGAACACATGCGACGCCGTTAGAGACCAGAACGAACAAGTTCTCTGAACGTTTTCCAGGGGTCAATGTTGATCCTAGAAATCGTCATGATATTCATTGGAAAGCATAGAGAAGACGATGCAGACGAGGAGATCGAACATGTTTTTTGTACGTTTTCTACAAGATTCTTGTACACGCACCAAGAACCGTGGGATACTCAACGGACTCTAACGACTCCGCTCCTGACTCTGCAGTTGCTGAAACGATTTTTCCTCGCGGACATCCTCTAACGGAATTTCGTGATTGCTGCTAATGGCTCCTAGCGTTAATGCATTATCTTGGACGAGACCGCGTGGTCCATCACTAATTGCTCCTGTTCTCGAACGTGCACGAGCCAACAAGTCGAGCCACTTTCCGCAGGCTGGACCAGGCCTGGCCAATAATGATCGATGGTTACCGTGAAAGAGAAATCCCTGGTCCGAGAGGTGCGCGTAAGTAGGGTACCTTTGATCCTTCCCCGTAACGTTTTAGACTCGGTCAAGAGAAACCGTTCGACCTATCTACCTTTTCGAATGGATATGCAGCTGCCGAGTGCCGAGAGCCGGTCGACCGTTCGTGTTTGCGTCGCCGGCAACTTTCTAGCGTTAAATGAACCACGAAGAAAAGGACAGGTGGCTGATAGCGACCTCTCCTCCGATTGCCCTCCCTCTCACTTCTCTACGTAGACGCGATATTAGAGGATTAGCCGGGGACCGTGTCGGGACCTGCGTATATTCGAAACACGGCAAGCACCGGAGAGCCGGCAGTCGGAACAATGAGCCGAGGATTCTTCGACGTAAGGAGACAACGAGGCGCGGAAAGCCTAGGTACGCGTCGTAAATTCCGAGGCATCGTAAACCATCGATGGAGAGTAGGTATCGGGAGGTAAAGCTAGACGTGGAAGATGGCTGCCGCGCTACGGTCTACAGACTCTACCTCGCTTGAAGCTGCCGAGCCGCATTTTCGCCGAGTCTCTGACGAAATCCGCCCGGAGAGCCGGCCTACCCTTCGATCCCTGTTGCCCCATTTTCGAGATCCGGCTTTCACCGTTGGTCCGCGGCCGGTCCGGCAAAGGAGCTCATATTCTCGGTGCCTCCTGGGCCTTGTTCGGAGCCCTCTTCACCCCATGCTGTCCGCGAACGATCCTCTCCACATCGTCGTCTCTTCGATCAAGCGACATCCTCCTGTTCCATCGAGCGAGCTGATCGCGGCACTCCGGATCGAGAGCACTGCGCACCGACGAGACACCGCGAGTATACTGATAGGGGACACGTAGGAGATATATCTCGACACACGGCGCACAGAGATCGACGCGGAGCGGCTTGACCCGATTCCTGGTCCTCCTCTGCGGCGTGTCTTTCACCGGCTGGATCGGCGCGCGTCCTCAGCCATGCGGACTGCTCGACAACATCTGATTCCGTTGCGTAAGGTGGCGGAGAGAGACCGGGTGCTCCGGGACCGGTGGTCGTCGGCCTTGGACGAGGCGCACGTGGTCTCGCGGCCAGGTCTGCACCTGTCTAAAACGGGTGGGGAGCCGCCGAAGGACGTGAACACACCGCGCACAGGCCGGAGATAGGTGGCTCGAAGAAAGGCAATGCCGGAAATAAACCGACCGGTGCCGTTGACCCGCGGACAGAAACCACGGTGAACGAGTCGAGAACGATCCGAAGAGCCCGGAAAACTCGAGGAAGCCGAGAGTACGGGAGCGAGCACGGACGACGGCCGGTTTCTAGGAGAACGAGACGCTGGGGGACCACGAGGCCGAGAGGTACCCGCGATAACGGTACCTCGGGGAACTTTCATTGGGGGCCGCCGAGAGGGGGGCAGGTGATCCGGTCCCGGAGCACAGATTCCACCTCCGAGTGCACCGAGTGCAGCGGCGCGCCAGCATTCTGCGAGTCCTGCTCCCTTTCGATCCTCGGGATCTGACAAGCTGGAATCAGGTCACGTCGGCACGGTGCATCCGCGCTGGCGCAGTCCTTTTCCCCGAAGACCGAACGACAAGTTCGCAACGACTAAGGCGACGATTACGACGATGCCGAAAGACGGGAGAACCCGAGACGAGATTACGGAAGATCTCCGCAGTCTCTCGTGATGCACTTTGCACCGTCACCTTGCGGCATTCACTGACGACGATGCACCGGCTACGCTCAGCCTCGCGCTTGCCTCTGTCCTCCTTTAGCGGACCGCGTACGCTTCTCTCCAACGCGTCTACGCTCCCTCGATGAAATCGGTCAGTCCCACGAATAGGGCACAGGGAGAGCAAAAGAGAGAGAGCGCGCGCGAGAGAGAGAGAGAAAGAGAAAGATCGGAGGACAGGGGGACAACGTGAGGCGGAAACGGCGAAGGGAGGAGGAGCAGCAGCACCGGAAATGCAACGCGCGTGCATGAACCGCCGTACGAACGATCACGACGCTCGCCGAGGACTGCCGAGCCGATCCACGACGACGATGCCGTCGCTGCGGCTGCTCCAAGAGATCCAATGGAAACGGAGACGTCCAGTGGCGCCGGAGCGCCGCGACGCCCTCGGACGCCGATGCCGACGGAACGGCCGAGTTTCGCGCCCACCTACTCTCTCACCCCCGGTCGATAGAAAAACACCCTCCCGCTCGCGCTACAGCCACCACCCCGACCCGATTTTGCCAACACATTGTCAGATCTTTCCACGAGCAAACGCGACCCTTCGGAATTCCTTTCTACAACTTTGAAGACCGCCCTTCGAGCCTGGACCTTCGTCTTCGACGCGTTCTCAACCCGGTTTCATTGATTTTCGGTTGCGCAACTTCGGTGCTGTTCAGAGCTCGCCGCAATATTTCGGTATTCTGTGCAACTTTGTAAACAGTCCTTTGGGGCGAGACCTTTGTCTACGACGCGTTTTTAACCTAATTTCATTGATTTTTAGCCGAGCCACCTCGTCGATGTTTTTTTGACTCTTTCTCAAATTTTCTTTCAATTCTTTATCTACGGTAACGTATTTTCAACCTTGCTGCGCCCTTGTTTCATTGATTAGTGGATAAGAGAATTCGTAGAGTCTCTGTGATCGTATTGCCAGCAAACAGCCCTTCTAAGTTCCTACGTGCAACTTTAGCAATCGCCCTTCAGAATCCGCCTTCAAAATTCAGATCGCCTTTCAAAAAATTAATGAACAAAGCTGAGAACAATCTCGTCGGGAATGGAACTCCTACTACCGGTGACAAAGGCCGAAGACGCGTGCGTGCACTTCCCGAGAACGAAATAAATTGATCCGGAGGACGCCGAGGGGGGGGGTGCTGTTAATGGGGTGGCCACCCCTGATAGCGACCTTCGAGGACGTGCCAGGGGAATCGACATAGCAATGTCCGCGGATCAATCGCGTTGAGAAGACTCCTATCTCGTGACCCTGATAACGTCCAGTCGATGAATCCGCGGAGAGGGTAGTCAGCTGACGGGGAGAGTTTAGGGTTGGGCGTGCAGAAGTAGCTTGGCTATTCAGGCGGCTACCCGGCGCAAACTGTGTTTGTTAATTTCGAATCGGCTTTTCTTGGGATTAACGGAGGTAATAAGGATACGAATCATTAAGAGACGCCGCGCGGTCGGCAATTAGCCGCCGCGGGACTAATTTATAGTCCAAGGATTACATAAGCTAATGATCCCCGGGATGAACAATGCGGCTTTCGAGTTCGACGAACCTATCGATTACGGAAATTTTCCAACCCTTGATCTCTGCTCTTTTGCCACCCTTGTAGAATCTTTTTCCGACCCTTGCTGTCTAAAGTTTTCTAACGCATTCCGCAATATCGTGGTTGCAATATATAATGCAATTCTGAATACAATTTGTTAATTAGAACGAGGAATCTATTTTTGCAGCGTCAGAATCCATTAGGAAAAATCTATGCAAAGCATGAAAAAGTTTTGGAAGAATTTCGTAGGATCTAATATAAATCGCTGAACGAAGTCCCGAATGCAGTTGCATTGAACGCGCAAAAGTGCAAGTCCCGCGCAACACGCGACCGTCCAGTTTGCCGACCTTTGTGGTCCGGAGTTTTTCCCATTGATAAAAACGCGTGGCATGCGGTCGAGCATAATTCGATATCGTAAAATCGGCCGGCATCATGTTTGTCGAAGCCCTGCTCCGTTTTCCGCAAGGTCCGCCCGTCTCCACTACCACTCTGCGTAGCAGCCTTCCTTCCTTCCTCTCCGTTCGTCTTGGAGAGTATATCTTACTACAGGCTGGCAAGTACAATGAATGCTTTGCGAATCGGGCACAACATTCTCACGATCGAAATGCGGTTGAAAGAAAAAGTCCTGTCGCTGAACAAGGAAACGCCGGGCGACCTTGAGCGCGAGGACGGGTCGGTCTTTCAAATTTAAAGACTGCTCACCGAGCCAGTGGCAAGTTTGCATCTTTCTTTCGTTAGGAATGCAAAACCGATCGACTCTGAACGCAAGCATGGCTTGCTGAAATGTATAAAGCGCAAAGTAGCCAAAAAGATTCACGAAAACACGGTGTACGGTTTAAGAGAGAAAGAAGCGAAGGCCTTGGCTACAGACGGTTGACTACCGCTTAGCAATTAGGGCATTTCGATTGGTTTAATCCGGTGGATTATATAAACAGAGATGATCTACTTACTCGAGGTGTCTTTGTTAGGCCCGGTGCTAAGGTCGCTCATGGAGCTGCGAACGGAGCTCCTCGCTGTCTCCTCGGTCGGCGACTTCATCTCCTGGCGACCCCTCAGTCTCCTGTGGATCAGAGAAATCATCAGAAACTCATCGCGTGGGATCACCGATCAATCAATGACTTACCTTTTATCCTTATTATTGTTCGCATCGCCGGCTTTCTTCTGCTTGGTGCCAGCGGGCGGAGTTTGGCCAATGCTCTGAAGGACCCTCGACTTTACCTCTTTCCTCGGTGGCCTGGTCCTCTGCTCGTTCTTGCCAGCCTCTATCTTGCTCATCACGGCGTCCCAACGGCCTCCGTTTTTTCTGGAGGACCTCTGCGATCGCCTCGCCTCCTTCTCGCCCTCGTCCTTCGGTCCGGACTCGATCATCGCTTTGATTTTTGACACGACATTCCTCTTCGGCATTTTATACTTCTTCAGGGGAACCGCATCCGGCTTATTATTCTGCGACTTCGCCGACGACCTCAAGTTGTCGTTGTTCCTCTTCACCTCGATCACGGTTACCTCCGGCGTCTGCACCGACCCGCTGGAGTCGCCCGACGTTTCCAACGGTGTCACCGGTACCTGAACATTGTCGATCAACGTTAATCATCATTCGTAAGTAATAAGACATTCTTTTAACGGCGGACACTGTTTTGAAAAACAATTGAAACGCGGTGGAAGCTAATAAGGCCACTTTACAGGACAATAAGCTTGTATAATTTCGTACAGACGTCAGACACTGTTTTGTTGAACAATTGAAACGAGAGGAAAGAGTTAACAAATCCATTTTACAAGACAAGAATTTTTATACTGTTTCGTGAATACGCTGAATTTAGAATCTTGTGTAACTTTGTACAATGAGAACGCTAGGTGTCCGTTGCTACGAGACCCTAAAACCTTGTGAGTTTAATCCCTATATTTCGCGCAATAACGTTGATCGCCACTACTACAGCCAGAGGACTCGCCTGCAGCAGGTCAATGATAACGTCGGGTTTCACAGGAGAAGGTTGGCTCCTCTGAGAGACTTCCGTGTCCATGGTGTCAGGGGTGCGATCCTCGTTCTCCTCAGGGGTCTCTTCAGGCGCGTGTAATTCATCCTGTCGCTTATCGAGGTCCGAGTAGATTCCGCTGGAGTCCATCTCTTCGCCAGTGAAGCTGGGACATCTCCGTCCACCTGGCGCGCAGAACAAGGTCCCATCGATCACCTGAGCCTTCCTATCCCCACGCACGATCTCTTCGTAGGCGTCAGCGTCGCTCTCCGTGAAGAAATCCGAATCGGTCATGGGGTCTTGTCTGCAGGGTGCTGGCAGGTTCGCCGGAGGGGCAACGGAGGGTGGATCGGCTCCGCGGCTTGCTGGCCTCGAATTCTCGCCGTCACCCTGATAGCCAGCTTCCAGACTGGTGATGCTAGTCACCGATGTGACGAAACTGATGGGATCAGAAGCTCTGACCGGCTCCGGTGGCTTCGGATCGAGAGGAAGCTCTTCGGGCGATGGTGTCGAGGCGGACGCGCGTGTCAACGCCAGTCTCGAGGCCGCTGAACCAGACAGGTTCTCGCAGGATGGCGTCCTGGAGCACTCCAACGCGACCGTGAAGTCGGTCATCTGGTCCGGGGTTAGGATACCGAGACTCTCGTCGTGCTCGAACGAATTCTGCTTGTTCAACATCAAATAGTGTGGTGTTCCTGTCGGCACATTATCGTTGTACGACCCCGTAGACGCGTCCAGCAGACAGCTATCAGCGGCGTCTTCGATCATATTCAGCTGAGAGTTCTCGAGCAAGCTGAAAAACAAGTCAAACGTCAGGCAACACCTTGGAAACAATCGTGCAAATACAATAGAGTCATCCCTTATTTGGTACAATGAGTTTTACAAAGACTTAATTTTTACTATAAAATGAAATATAAGTTCAATGCTTGGGCAATCGCTTAAGACGAAGGACTCTAGACAACCGTCTTGTTAGCACAGTTAACCGGTTGTAATCCACAATTTTCGGCAGACATTGCTGCTATCAAGGCGTAAACGAATCCACGCGGTGTTCAAAAGTCGCATAGTCAGGGCTCTAAGCGGCATGCGGAACACGCGCTCTACCTGAAAAAGTTGCTCTTCTCCTCGGTGAAGTGAACCAACTGTTGCACGTCATCTTTCTCGATGTCCCAGACCGGCGATATTGCGAACGTCTTGTTTCTCGGATCTGCCAATGAAAAGGTTCCAATTAGTTTCATTCCCGGTCGCATTCTCTGCTCGAATAAAACAATTAACTGAGGAAAAGTGTGCTGGAATCTCTGCCAGCTAGACCTTGTTACATTCGCCGTCTCACTAACGTTCTCCTTTCATAGGGATCTCCCTGACTTTTACAATTTTTATTTCTCTAAGAAGTTACTTCAGCAAGAATTCTGAAATAATCTGGAGGTTTCCAGGACAATTAGCCTTCGACCAAGTTGGCCCAGAAGACTGTGTACCTTCGATCGGCGAGGACGACACCGATCCCAGCGGACCACGCTTAATTTTGGGAGTGGTGGGCTCGGTGTCCGCATCAACGAACTGCAAACAACTTGTCAGGATCGGGGAGCGTCGGTGTCCCGGCACCAGCGTCGAGGCGCCCAGCAACCTTGACTTGAGGAAGAAGGAGGGCCGAGCCGCCCTTGGAACTGGTATCCGACTCTCCCCTACGTTCTGCAATCAAAGAGAAACGAGGAATGATGAGTATGCGCTCGCTCTTCAAGACGCTGACGAATTCCTCCATTAATCTCCTAATCACTGCCCTCGAGCTACCAGCGTTGATCCAACCGATCCAGATTCTAGAAGCGGACTCTAGAATCAGAATCGTCGGGGCAATCGCGCAAAAGTCTCGCTAGTTAAAAGACGGTTCAGTTTTTTCTTTTCAAGGTCGAAGCGCAACGCTTGACCCGTAAATCCACGAAGAGAGTCCGTTGCCCTTGGCCCATCTCCAAATAAAACCCTTCGGCCCGAGGTGAATCAGAAGTGTCTCTCTGGTAGTCGGCTAACTTAATTTTAGCCAGCCTAACTTCTCGTCGCTACCTTTAAACGACGCCATCGTGTGCTGCTTCCTCGCTCGCTCTTTCTCTCTGTCTTTTTCCTCGCGGAATAAGAACACGCGTAACAAGGAGACCCTTCGCAACCTCTGCGACGACAAACGTTGCTGTTTCGCACCTGCTTGCCCGCGGAACGCTGACAACGACTGATCGACCACCACGAATCCGGTCAAACATCGCTATCGCAATGGCTTTTCCCCCCTGTTAGATTTGTTTATATTTAAAAAGCTTGCGTGAGTTATGAAAGACGCCAGGATACCATTACAGGGTTAACAACGTTGCGAAAAAGTCGCATTCATTCGGACAAGAGTTTCGACGATTGCCTAGGTTGGTCAATTTACAACAGCTAGACTGCTAGACGATCGCAGTGCCACCGGTAACAATATTGTAATTTTCTTCCCGAACAATAACACGTATTAAGACTGCGGAACTTTACGGAGAACAGAAATAGTTGTTCCGGTTCGAAGCATGGTTGTTCGCCTGTGTCGAGTCGATTGAAAATTTCACGAAACTCGATCGATGTTCCCGAGCCGTTCCGACAGGCGAGCGTGTCATAAGCGCATCAAATCCGCAGTCTAATCGCGAGAAACGCGCCCGTCCTTCGCGGAGTACAGTTGCACATTGTACTTTGAACAATGAGTGCACTCGCCACACTTTAGACTCAGGTGTTTCGGACCTCGTGATCTCGTTTCGATTATTATGCGCACGGAGCGCAGGGGAATACTTCGTCGAGTTCTTTTCACACATCTCGCGGATAATTGGCATCGCAAATAATGGAACACATGAAATCTGTCTACTCGCACGAACGGCGCCTTTTCTCACGAATGTGGAGAATCGGTGAAGAAACACGTTAAGCGACGAATATCAACCCGAAAATTCTCAAAATATAAAATTTCATTCATAAGACCGAAAGCAGATGGTTATTATGCGCGCATAAAATCCACGGTCCAATCGTTCGCTACGAAACTATGCATGCGGTGTGAACAATCCCATAATCCGTTTGACACAGGTCAGCCGGCGTGCCGCCCACGCATCGCCGGCCACTCGAGAAGCGGCCTAAGAATTTTCCCGGCGTCGTTTTGCGGTAGAAGAAATTGCATTCGAATAAATCGATAGCCGCGGAGCGCTCGTTATCGATCTAGGGAAATGTCAGGGTCGTCGGACATCGACAGAGCCGATGCTGTCGCGTTAATATTGCAGAAAAGAGCGATCGGCGGGCAAATTTTCGTTTGCTCTGCTTCCTCAATTCGTTTGCAATCGATTCACACATGGCGGTGTGCGAGAACCCGGGAATTCCCGATACCTGATGCTTAGGACGGTACGAGAAAACCGTATCGGGTGGATTTTTGAGAACCTCGAAAATTCTCGGGAAAACCGTACATTTTTGGGAAACCCGAGAATTTCAAGGTCACGTCCCGATTCGTTATCGTAGAAACATTTAACAGCCAATGCTTCTAGCCATGTTTAGATTTTTAACGGCACTGCCTCAGCTTCGATTCCACAGATATAATAAAAAGATCTCAGCTCCGTCAATTTGCAAACTGCGATGGTCAGCGTCTGGCTCGTTTATGACAGGCTCCAGCAGTTTTCGGGCAAATCGTTCACTTCCCCTTGCAATTACAGTGGCCTTTAAAATCTGCATACACCTGAACAGTTAATCGCATATCATAAATGTATAAATTGCCCAAAGGGTCTCTAAAGGGATTCTAAGGTCAACGAACAGGTAGCTGCTGCACTATGCGAGCAATGGTTCGCGAAAGCAGAGACTGCTTTTTTTGCTCAAGCAATGGACAGGTGCACATAATTGCCCTACTAATAAATTTAAATGACTGAAGAGAGAATTGAATGTAAATATGGCCCTTGCAATTGACGCGAAGCACCTGTATTTTACATAAAGATCGTTCTGCTAATCACCGTGAGCCTGAAGACGAATATCTTTCCTCTGGAACGATCAAACGAAAACTGGCACCAAAGGCAGCCTCCGTGATTCTTCTTGGCCTAAATTCGCTAGGCAAAGGCGGCGTCCAGAATCAACAGGGGACGTCGCCGAGCAAAGGCCATAACTTGATTCCATTAGGCCTTAATTCGCGGCAATTCGAGCCGCCTACTCTCTTGCTACCAGCTTCTCTCGTTATCCGTTTCCACGCGAGACAAGGCAACTGTGTTAATTGCTAGCACACGTTCGTCGCCGCCGTCACCGTCGACGTCTACGCTCGTTTTTTAACGCGGCCTAACGGAATCACGGTGGATCCTTGAATCCGTACACGAGTGCCGACCACGGTCTCCGCACCGTGATACAATGGTTGGCATTGTGGCAGCGCGCGGAAAACCGCTCCCGTAATCGGATTACGTTCGTCTTTCGTCGCTGCCAGCCATGAATCCGCGTGCCCGCCCAGCCGTCGTCTCGCGTTCCCGATCAGCGAAACCGGCGTTTCAAATTGATAAAAAGCCCCCCTGCGGAACGCTTTCTAAAACTAGAAAGACTTTCTAAACGGCTCGGTCGTAAATTACAGAGCCGCGAGCGGTTCCTGCTGTCGCACGCAGGATGTCGTTGCCGCGCGGTCTTCTAAAATGGTAACTCGCGAAACGCAAGCAAATTTTGTTTCCTTATTAAAATCGATACCAGTTTAAAGATTGAAGTCTCCCCTTTACAACGACATCGCATAAGTCGATGTACGATTTTTTTTGGCTGAATTATCGAACGTTAACGGAGGTGTACGTACGATCCTGCGGGTTGCGTAAAGATGACGCCACGCCATTCGTTCGAAGCTCGATAAAATGACCAAGGAAAAATCGTAGGTGAAGATTTAGGGGTTCCTCGGATAGAGGAAGCTTTTATTTTTAAATTCATGATAGTTAGAAAAAAATTTGCTGGACAATTTGCAGCAGAGTTTCAGATAGTTACGCAAAAAACGGTCGCGGTGGATCGCAAACATAATTTCGCAGTGACGCGAGCCGCCGTTGTCGGAACCATGGATCATCCGTTTACCCGCGCATTTAGCGATTTCGGTAGACCTTCCAGCACGGAAATGTTTTTCACCGTCTGCGAGCGTGCAAACACCAGGGCCGTGCCAACAGGAGGACGTCCTCGATTCTGGAGGAAATGTTTTCGGAAATCGTTTCGCGACGAATGTTTTCGATCGGAGGCTGGCAACGTCGATCCGCGATTTGCGCGAACCATTATGCTTGTCCACGTAAGCGAACAGGACACGTAACGCATGGTTATGATCCTGGCCGCATAATTCTCGTAATTAGAATCGACGCGATTAACTACCGACCGATTTGCAATTTCTTCCGCGAGTGTCACGGCCCATTGAGACCTCGCGAGACTTTGGAATTAAAAGCGAAGCCTTTTACCCGAGCCCGAAATTAATCTATAATCGAACGATCGACGACACCGACGGATCTTTCCATCTGCCGATTTACGTAACTTCATTACGATAAAACACATTCGCTTTTCCCAATAGTAGTCCGGCGACGTTCCACGGCCTCGTCGAATATTATCGTCGCCGCGGATTATACTAAACATTCCTCACCGATATCAACAAGTATTCACACCGAAGGTCGCTCCGCGATATTCCACGGCGAGTCGTTCTCAGTAGATTTTCGTGCAACCTCGACGGACGTTTCCGCAGCAACTTGTTTGCAGGGCACACTAACTGTTATTTCACAGACTGTTCAAATTTTCCCTTGAATCACCGTAGTTATTGTGCGCAGAAGTCACACGATACTGGGAAACACAACGGGGCAGTAAACGATTTGTCAGGTCACCCCTTAAACGCTCGCGTTCTGTTTACATAACAATCGATTTCGACCAATTAAATCACCGAAATCAAATGACTAAATGCTTTTTACAACGTCGCAACAAGCAAAGCAGAATTACTATTAACTTTGTCGTGTACTACGACTCTAAGTAATAACGCGCATATGATTTACATTAATTTTACGGAATGATCGACGTTGCAAACTCGGAAACCGGGTTCCGGACGCACCTGCGATCCAGTATCGCTAACATAATCGATCGCCGTTGAACCCCCGAGGTCAGGTTCCGCGGTTTAAACGGGTCTCGATAAGATTACGACGCGAAGGTCCCTAGACATTAAATAAATCGAATGGTAGAGCAGCGTTCGCCTAACCGCGGCGCGGGTGCGATGGTAGTAGCTTGCGTAACCGTTCACAATCTCGAATCGACCGGGAAACGGGATCGTTCGGTCGGCGAAAACAAAAGCGAGAACGGACAATCTCTCACCGTAGCTGTTCCTGGCGGGTCAGGCTAGCTTGGCGTAATCCATCGGTCATAATTCGATCCCCGGGACGCTAGCGGGACACACGGGGAAACACTGGTCCGCTTCGACTATTAATAAATTTGCACTCGTGAGTCAGCCGGTGTGGATCCACCCCGTACATCGATCCTACGGGGTTCGTCGATCCTAGGCGATCTCCGAGGTTCCCGCGGATATCCGGAAAGCGAATTTTCGTACCGCGGTTTGCCGGGGAACGGTGTTTCGAAGCCGCGACTCCGCTCGCGACTCGCGACTGACTGCGAGCGGATCGATAGCGCGCGATCGCGATGCGCCCGCCGCGTGCACGACAATGAAACGTTCCGGATTCGCTCTGTGATCCTCTTGGTGTGTGCCCACCTATGCCACCGAACATCCGCGAGACCACGTTTACTATAGCCGAGCGACAACGAAGCGACGCACGCAGCGAACGCTCCCTCTGCCACGAACGCCGGCGTCGCCACGGACACTCCGCAACAACGATTACTATTCTACGGAAAACGCACGGCTTCTGCATTCACCGGCCCGTGAATCCGTACGCAACGCACAGGCGGGGAGCACGAGCGAGAGAGCGGTCAACGTCATCGCGGGATTCGTTTTGCACGATGACCGTTCCCTTGCGTACATTTGCGCAGGTGCTAGACACTGTGACATCGATTCTCTAATTGATCGCTGATCTTTATGCACCAGGGAACGATATACAAGTTGATATCGGTGCCATTCGCTCGTTCGAAGAACTATTCTGAAGTCGCATTGTATACCGTTGCTCGCCGCGTACTTAGTATTACATCGACACTCTTTAATTATTTCAGTCTTCCTACTGTACAATGGAACAATAGCAAGTTGCTTTAGAAACAGCACCGGTGCCATTTACTTCATCAAAGAACAATTCTGAACTCTGCACGTTGGTCATTAAAGATCTAATCAATGTCCTTACATTCTTTTAATTCTTCTACCGTTTCAGATTGCACCATCTTGCTGTTGTTGTAAATGCACAATACCCGCACTTTAAAGTACCATTTACTTCATTAGAGAGTTGTTCTGTAATCGCATTTTTACGCATTATGGCAAATGAATACTGCTACATTACTCTAAAGTTACTAAAATAATTAACAGAAGAAATACAGTTTTACCGAACCTGTGTCTTCTCGTTGATACACACAATTTTTATTTTGAAAATTGTCTGCAAGAAAAAAAATAGACGTGTACATAGAGCTTGCTTCAGATATCTAAACGGCACTTTTAAATTCTTTTTTCGTACTGTTCCAAACTACACCAGTTCTCGTCATAAATGCACAACATCCGGGGTATTCAAAGCTCACGTCAGCAGAAATTTCAATTGAATAGGGCTGCTATAAACGCCGACATTAAGCGCACGCAACGAGCAGATCCTGGTACTTTTACGCACTGAACAGAACCGGGGAAGACTTTCCTCATTGCATTTTTTGAAAGTGTGAAGCCGTGTCGGCGTTGAAGCAACAACGGGGAACTTTCTGTCGCCTCTTCCTAACCGCAGAAACAACTCGTTGGTGTTTCTGGTTTTATGCATTTGCGGAGCAACGATTGCAATTTGGAATAGTAGATAAATTAGGATACATTTAAATACGAGCTACGATAAAACGTCTTTCTTCAGTTTGTAATTTCGCTAATTATTGCATGAATAAACGTATTATTTTAGCCGAATTTTTAGTGGAACGCGGAAGAATTCGAAGATCCGTGAACGAACGCAGACACAATTTCAGCGGAACATCGATTCGGAAGGCGAATAATAGAAACGAAGGAGAGAGCCGAAGAGTATGATTCGATTAAGCCTTGCATGCCCATCTCCCCGGATGTCGTTCACCCCGGGAACAAAGAGCCGCGCGTTTCAGTTTCCTTTCTATTTCTTTCGGTTTCCATGATTGCGGACGTGTTCTTCGGACGGAGATCGAAATCGATTTTCGACGGCTTAATAGAAAGTGGGAGCGAGAGTGGAGCGTCGGCCACTTTGGAAGAGGAATACTTCTCGAAACACGTTCGATCTAAACCGTAACTTTCGCTGGAAAGGTTCGCCGATGGTGGAAGACACCGTTGAAAACTCGAGCGACCTTGAGACGCTACCGACAACGGGACCAAGAGCGACGCGTAGTACTAGCGAGCGTCGATCGATTAGTCGCGCTTTGATTAGTTCTCGCGAGGAATGAATGGTCCCTCATGCATCGTTAACGATCCTCGAAACTTTCCACGTCCGCCGATCTCGGTTACGTTTCCTGAATAATTCGTTAAACGTTGCTCTTTAACCTTTCGCCTCTAGCCGGCCCTGTGTTGTCGACGCGAGGAACTTATGTTCGCCGCACTAAATCAGGTTCGAGATAGAGATCGTGTTAAGAGTCATTCGCAAACAGGATGCACAATTGTTCTCCCCCGCGAAAGTAAGAAGAGCAATTGATAGCGTCTCTGCGTTATTACCGCGACGAGTCCGATAGTCGGTTTCAGCGTGAAATTCACAACGGACGATGACATAATCTGCGACGAACATTCTCCTGAATTTCAGCGACGCGACGCTGTTCCACAGTTAACCGATCCCTTTGTTCCCGCCAGGTTTATCGATTTTCGGATCGAATTCGTTCTGTAGCTACGCGACCGGTCCTCGTCGACCTTTATACGCATCCGTTCCCACTTCCCGCCTTGTAAAAATCCCCGGGGACCTTGACAGGCCTCTCCCTAGCCTCGACGTGCCCCGACTGGCCGAGTCGCTGCGTTTTTCAATAAGACGACGATCCGCGTGTGTGAATGCATGCACGCACAGACACCTATGCAGTCGTGTGCTGAAGCTCTTTCGCGCGGCTCCCAGAGATAGTCTCTATTGCAGCAAAAATTCTTGCACTTGCGGCGCCTTTCGCGATTACGTCAGAAACGATACCATTGCGCCTGGGAACGTACGACGGCTCCTCTAATCCGCTTTCGACCAACTTTCAGGGAGCATCGTCGCTTACCAGTCGATTTTTAACCCTTACTGGTATCATATTTATATGAAATATAATTCTTGGAATATAATTTAAGACACAAATATACCAGAGAAGTTGAAACAACTCTAAAATTTTCTTAGAATTATCATTCTTAGAATACATAAACTAACGCAGAGATAAGCTCACATATTGCAGAGATGTCAGGAATTTTCTAGAATCGCTTTCAGTCACGTAGTAATTACATTCGGCGGAAAAGATCTAATACATCACAGAGTAGCGTAAAGAATACTGAAACACTTTCGAGAGTTAAATATCGGGTTGCCCCAAGAACTTGTTTCTTTTCTCAGAATTGTTTGGAAAATAATCATGGTTATTTTGTGAGCAAGTGAGAAACTTGATTACGTTAGTGAAAGTTTGAGAAGTAATAAAATTTTAACGAAAAGTATTTTCGGGCAACCTAATTAAATTCGGATTGCAGGGCTGAAGAAGTTTTATGACGGCGACTACTTGGTACAGTGTGTGCATAGAGCTCGAAAATCGAAAGACGATCGAACGAACGTCCTTGTAATTAAACGTGAGTAGCGGGTGTATCGTTCTCTTCGGCGGCCGGCGTTCGTTTCCGCTTTCGCGTTATTGATCCAGCTGTTCAAGCATGGATCGGTCCGCGAGCATGGTCCTACGATGCGAGAGAGATCCGCGCCGGACAATAAAAACGTCTGGATGATCGTTATCGGTTCAACCACCCCGATATCATCCGTAAGTATTCCCAACGCACACCGGACAGAAATATAATACAGTTGGCCGCGATTCGCCGTGTTTTCGTGCCAACTATTATATACAGGGTGGACCACCTGACCGTGCGACAACTTGTAAATTATCTTGGCGAACGTAAACGACGAGGATCGGCTAATTAAACAGATTCGTGGAATCGTATTGTTGTCGCGACCGGCATTCCCGCGATTCCCTAGTTAACGAATTAGCACGCGTGTGCCGGTTCGTACGAGCACGTCTCCGGAGGACCGTTAAACACGGTGAAAATTTCACGAGGAAACCACCTCGGACTAACGGGCAATGGGTCAGTCGTCTTTACAAGCTGCTCGCGTGTCTTTTCGCGCTCGGCAGGTTGTCAGTCGCGCGCTTTACCGTGCTCTACGCTCTAACGCAGCCTATTATTACCCCGATGACGTTTAAAAATTCACGATTCGAAGGGAAATCGTTACAGGGCGACGTTTACGCGTCGCTCGTGAGAACGTGACGGCCTTACGCGTGCTGGGCGCCATCCTGTTTTATATAATATCAACAAGCTACACTAAATTCATCATAATCGTATCACTTTACGTCAACACGATATTCGCCGATGTCTTTCAGGAACACTGAGATGTTCTAGGTCTTTAGAACTTGTCAAACTACGCTTCTATTCTTAGGCAGAGTGACCGAATAACTTCGACCAGAGG
The DNA here is from genome assembly GCA_028455555.1 of Augochlorella aurata. Lineage (NCBI taxonomy): Eukaryota > Metazoa > Arthropoda > Insecta > Hymenoptera > Halictidae > Augochlorella > Augochlorella aurata. The sequence continues at coordinate 1,876,524 of CM052156.1, read as the reverse complement.
GAAACTCGACGCAGTAATAATTAAAACGCAGCGACCATAAAATGCCCGAGAAATTCCACGAGACTGGTGGTCAGACGCGATTTCACCCCCCGACGTTTTCGACCATTCATCTTCGACGCCCGGTTTGCTTATCTACAGCGTGTTATTCTTTTATCTTCGCCGTGACTTCCGCGACGCGTTCCAGGTCAGACCGCCGACGAAAATCAAGCGTGCGTTGACCATACAAGGCACGTACGTCAATCGATCACGAAAACCCGCGTACTGGCTGACACAAACGTACGTGCATCGGATTGGACGTGACACACGGACACCCCGCATCGTTCCGAAATCGACTCTAGACAAGATCGATCCGTTGGACAAATGGGGAAATGGTCGGATCGGTTCCTATGCCCCAGGATTCACGCGAAACGGTACGCATCGCGATCAAGATAAACATGTTTCATTTATAAATAGGTTACTGCTAGGAAATTTCTTAAACGCACAAATAAACGCCCGCTATCAGATCTCGTCACAGTTTCTGCACTACTGCTAGTAAATAAGTGTTTACGGTTTTCACGCGTTCCGTGGCCGACCGACTATCGAGACTCTTACTCCGGCGTTCCAGGACGCGTACACTTAAATTAGGCGGCCCTCGAACTCGGACCTTTCGATAAGCCCGTGTCTGGCCTCGCTCTCTCTTTCTCTCTCGCCAATCACTAAAATTAGAGAGCATTAATTCCACGTGTACCGCGGCCCGCGTATTTATACATTCATTTACTCTGAAGCACGTTCAACGACCAACAACAATCCAATCGACGGACGGACTCTACAACGTTTCCCTAACGTTCACGTTTCCTTCCAAGTTTATTCTACATTTAAAGTCCTCTCTACACTTCCGTGAAAAAGACTCGCGATAGCTGTTCATCCCTATAGTTGCGAACTCTCGCGATCGCATTTCTTTAGTACCATTTCGATTTTACAGCATTCTTTTATCTACTTGAACCTGATCTTGTGTTTCCGAGGACCACAGTAGGTTTCGCTACCGCGACTCTTGCTCTGCAAAAACAGACTATAGCACCGTCGTGCAACTATCGCGATGCCCACCCCTGTGACCCTCTATCGGTTCGACTGTGTGTCGCAGCGAGTCCGGCTGATCATGACGGCGCCAAACTACTTTTCCTGCCGAAACAGGCCTCGACTACTATCCGCGCACACAATCAACCCACCGATCTCACTTTATCAATCCGTTTAAACATTTTCGCGGAGTTGGACCGAGCCGATCGTGACGTTAGGGGATGCTTTTGAGAAATCCAGCAACAGTTGTTGACAGAGCAACGATACCGCGTTCTCACAGTTGCACACAGATTCATCCTATCGCTTAACGAGGCGATCCGGCTCAGTTGCGAGCGTTGCGCTAGTACAATTCCCGATCGACTAGGTATTAACTTCGACCAGAACTCACTTTGGCCATCGCGTCGGTCGTGGGTGGGTCCTAGAGATCTCCCCAGGCCGAAACACTCGGATTCCAGTGGCAGCCGCGACGATTCTGGTCTCTTGACATCAGTCGCGTTTCGATGAAAAGAGGCGGACGAGGCGACGCTCGCATTCCCAGACGGTTTTGCAGCCCGCGCGACAAACGCCTCCTTTTCGTACGCGGACGTCTACAACATTCGTCGCCACGGACACGTCGATCGCTTGCGGATGCGAGGCACCTCCACGCAGCGACGCCTCCTGACGCCGGCGTCGCCGAGAACGACGTTATTGATCGGCGCCGTGCGGAGGCGTCGCTCGCCCGCAGAACGGAGAAGGGGGTGGAAATCGCCGGTGACGGAGACAGTGCTCTCTTCCGTGGCCGAAGACGGGAATCACAAACCGCCGAAAATCATTCCGAAAGTATAGCTAACTGTCTCCTCTATAACACCCTCTATAGCATACCTCCTCCACCCCCTTCAAGTCTCCGATCGGAGATCGAACTGTTACAAACTGTTACAATTTCCAGTCGATTGTTCACAATTTTATGATCCCTTCTGTTCCAAGAATTGTTGCAACATGCAATTGAAACTTTTTGGTCCACATAATTCTCTTTTCTTCGAACTTGTGACAAGCTAAAGGTTCTTGCAACAGAGTTCAGAGTTACAAAATTAATTTGAAACAGAAAAGATTTACAAGTTGTTCAGAAAAGTTAAAATTTAAATTTAAAATTTAAAAATTTAAAAATTTAGAAGTTAAAACAAGCCATCTTCCGTCAACGTCACAAACAAATGAAATGATCTAATTCATTAAATGCAAAAGGAATGTTGATCGTTGTTGGAAGTTGGAAGGCAATGGTACTTGACATTTTGTTGAAACTAACTAATAGTTCCTGACAAGTACTTAATACAAAAACATCGCGTTGCGATAATTTTCGAATTCTCTGCCGCTTACTTAGAGCGTCCTGAAGAATTGTCCTCTAAATAGCACTTCCGGAAAAATGGCGGTCCTTTCGACGAAATGTCCACAGAATTTGCTGCGTGAAGTGGCCGTTTCTGCAAAAGTTTTCTGACTTCGGCTACGTCCATGTCATTATGTACGAACTAGCAATCCTCATTTCAGCATTTTATCCTGCGAAGACGCGATGGAATTTAGTAAAAGAGAATTTGCAGAACGTAGAAGAAAGTAAGAAAATCTTACTGGGATACAAACTTGATATTCGCTTTTGTCGATCGATTCTTCGTTGAAGAGTTTGTAATATCTTGCAGTCGGTTGAAAATTATTAAATTTTCAAAAGCACTCCTGGCTTTGCACGGAAAACTATTTAATTTTCTAATAACCTATTCCCTCGGAAATGTCATACTAAAATTTCACGTAAAAACTGTTCAAAAGAAGACGAGGCTTCAGTCTATAGAAAATTCTACAAGGTCATGAGAGATCCAAATTATCATTGCGAGGTTAAAAGTCCAAGAAGAGTACTTTCAAAGACACCGCTAACATCAATTGTAAAACATTCATGACACGACATCATTTCTAAGTGGCACAGAAACATTTGAATTGTAAAATTCATCACAATTCTTCACGGTTCAAGTACACGTGGTCGTAAATTTCAAGGCGTACGTGAGGTCGCGACAATGTTGATTAAATAAACATATTTTGTAATTCTTTCATGCTAATAATACTGATCAAGACTCACCATGCTGCTCTCATTCATGTTCCGATCAGCAAATGATCGCTCGTACAGTACAAAACACCATAATTGCGATTGTAACAGCGTCCGACGAGCACAATAACGAGACGTGCGTTAATGTTTTGAAATTAGTGTATCCCATTATGTTTGCGCGGTAAACAGACCGATGACCTTAGAGGGCGCGGCGACCAATGGAATCGTTCGGAGGAAGCGCGGTAATTTTGTCGCAATTCAAAATGAAACTGCTAGGTGATTCGATGGCAATAGCTTAATCTTCTAATTCTATTTTGATGTTACTGAAACAAAATGACGTATAAATGAATGGTAACGAAAAGAAACACAGGGATTGAACGAGTAATAACGACAATCGTGTTTCGTTGCACATAGATACACAGATAGGAAATAGTTTTTATTTATATTCGGTAGCTGCAGAACACTGTGATTACCAGAAATGCAGATACAGTAGCACATAGATGAAGATTTCGTCGTGTTGCCGACCTTTCATCGTCTCGTGTGACAGTCGTGGGAAACGAAGAGCTAACCTTTAAAACATATTCTTACGTATTCGAAGAGCATCGATGTTAACGATTCTTGTAATCTTATAACGATAATAAAGTCATACCATATTGTGACACACATTGCTTTGCGAAACTGTAGCTGCCCTGACGTAGATCACTGATCGTGCGAAACAATGTGATCGTTTTACGTTGCAATTGTCACTTTCGTCATGCTACACACCGGAAGCGCTCCCGATATGTTATGCTGACTTTAAAACGGGCGTCAATCTGGCGAAGATTCATTGACAAGTTAGCGTAACACACGGTGTAGACAATTCTCGGTAGATCGTCCGCTGATAATCCTGACGATTTTACAATAAAAATCACGTCCTGCGATACCGTAGTTCGCCTCGCGATAGATAACCACGGTTTCTTATCTAGAGCAATTACAGAGTGACACTGACATCCCGAGAAACACAAAGTTAGTTGGCGGAAAGAAAACTCGCGGCTATCGGCTTTAAATGATAACGTGGAATGGATTCTGAAGATGTACTTGTTTCTCTTTTTATATAGCTAAAAAAAAAGATTTATTTACATTGACTCACATCGAGAACGATCACGTATCCCCTTTTCAAATCGCCTGATCCAAATCGATAATCGGATAAATGTTTCCGAGATACTATTAAGTCCTATTAATTTCCGATGCACATAATAATGCGTCTTAAAATTCATAGGACCGCAAGCAAACAACAGAGTCTGCGCAAAGCGTGGCGCGAAACGTTTAAATACGTCATCTTGTTGCATTGCATGTAGAAATTCTTATATCTTCTTTGTACATCATATATTATGCGAATTAATATTATATTTAAGTTTATCGTAGGCTAGACTGTTTTTAATAGCCATCATTCACTTTCAGTCAAATCTATGCATAGCGATAAAAGTATTTGTACGTTTTTGTTGTTTGCAATCAATTGTTAATACTGTTCTTCAGTACAAACATTGTTGTAAACGATGCACCAAGTTGTCTGGTTACATGTACAGTAACGCTTAATTTTATAATAATATTTATGTATATATATCTATAAGGCATGTATAGAATGTAAAAGGCATCGAAGGCACGAAACTTAGGCGGCACTTACTCAACTGAACAGCATGTTACATTTACCATGACCGGCACAAGAAGATGTTACAAAATAGTATTATTATTAACACGTGTACTTCTAATTGGACGAGAACCGGTGAAAACTGTACATTTGTTTAATTGAGGACGTTGCTTCTGACAATATTTCGTACACGGTCAAGTTAAATTAAACATCCTGTATACAATTACGGTGTAATGTTAACTAGGCTTTCTCTTAATTAGCAGTCGGAAAAACTGTATGCAATTAAGGCTGCGTCAGGCGATTTGGAAACGGGAATCGTGACGCACGGTGCTTCCATTAACAAAGTAATCAAGAAACGATACCAACGAAGAGTAAAAGCTCTAGTATAGGTATTACATATGTAACTATTCATACATACATCTTGCGACAAAGCTTTGTGCTCGTTACGTGTGCGACAAGCTCGATATACCTAAACAACGTTTAAAATTCGGTATACATTAATTCAAAATAAAAGAAAAAGAAAAGTAGAAAATATTCTTCATTTTGTTCAGGCTAAACGATTTCACACGCAGGTGATCACGAAGAAACGGTAAATGGAAACCCTCGATACTCGTGACTGAATTGGCTTTTATTCGTTGTGCAAATGGTCGTCTTCTCTCTTTCTCAGCGATGAGTTATTGTCGTGCGTTCTTCTCTCTCTCTCTCTCTCTTTCTTGAATTCAAATATTTGTTACAATTTGATAAAGCGCATTCAAGTCATCGTTGATTACCCACACGCAATTTGCTAAATTTGGTAGCAAAGAATCACAGCTAGGTACATCGACAAATCTAAATAATAGCAAGCGGCAGTGACTTTTGTTTCAGTTCAGTTCTCTTCTTGGATAGCGTTTATATACTTAATGTTGAAACATACGTAGGATATACATAAAAGAAACAGCAATTCGTTGAATAATAATTAGTCGATCGGCAAGCCAGAAGATCATTGGAATATATAGTATGTAAATTGGATGTTACAGTCTATGAACGTGTCACAGGTATCGCAGTTTATAAACGTTCGGTCGAGATTCGTGCTTAATAGGTAATACCTGTGTATCTTAATGCAAAAATTAGGAAAAGTGTTGTCGGTGTGCATGTATGCAATGTGTACATCACAATGTCTCATCATGAATACATAAAATGACAGACAATAATTTTTATTTCGCCTCAATCTCAATGAAAATATTCATATGACCTTCCTAGCTCTTTACCGAATGTATGTGACATGCAATTCTCATTGTTTACACGAAATAGTTTTCACATAAACTTTGTGGTTGTTCCAGTAAATGGGATGTTATTTGTCGATGATTTCAAGTTTCGATAGAACTGATCGTGGCCTTAAATAAAAAGCGTTCACATACAGACGATTTTGGCACTTTTCAGAAATCTACTCATCAAATTTCCACTTTTTCCATCAGGTATAATATTAATCATTTGAATTGCATGCAACACAATATAATCAGTATACTTTGCGGTATATACATCAACGTTCACTGAAGTTTGAAATTCACGAATACGTCTGAAAAGTGCTGGGAGATGGGGGGCCACTACATAATCCCTTATTATAGTACTTTCAAAATCGGACGAGTGACGAGTAAATGACGCTATGTTAATTGTCACATTAGTTTTCTTATAAGGCTACATCCAAAGACTTACATTACACGAATGTTAGGGAACGTTGCACAAAAAATATCCTTTATACGCATTACCGGAGTTAATATTCCAATACGTCATCGGATGCAGTTAACTTCCAAACGTCAACGTGAGATCAGCATCTGATGTCTATATTGAAATATTAATTGCATTAGTAAAATCGAAATTAATTACACTTACAGTATAGTCTTTATATAGTAATAAATTTGAATAGTCTAAGTCTTGTTTAGGCATAAATCAGATGCTTTGAAAGCATGCGTACTGTTCTTTAAAACTGTAAACCTTAAAAATGTTACATAGCTGCAAATCTGTAGCGTTTTATCTCTGACGAGTGGTAATCGCTTTCCTTTTGCTTCGTAGCGGGTGTTTTGTTCAATTGTAAACCTCAAAACAATCTAGTAAAGCGTTCATGGTACAGCATTAGCAAGTATCTCCACAACAATTGTCCATATATAAAATAAGATATTAAAATTAATCGAATAGATTTGAAAAATATGATTTCTCATATACATATACGTTACCGCTCAAAAGAAAGTATACACACCTCTACTATGTCTTCATTTTACAAGCAAATACTATGCAATGAGACCACTGTTTTTAATAGAACCAATAACCATATTTTAAACATATTCAAAGCACATATCTTTTGCTACACAAGTTATCATGGGCAGTGACGAGGACGATTCATCAGTCTTGACTGAAATCTGTAAAATAATTCAAGAGTATCGCTAGACAAATATGGATAGTACTAAAGAACTGAAGTGTACAAATTAGAAAACTAAGACTGGAGATAGTTATGGAAAGTATGTGGACAAAATTTGATTTTTTAACGATCAAAAACACACATCAATGTTATATAGGAACTATTTAGAAAAGGAAAAAGGCTTTGAGATCCTGAAAGCATTTATTTATAGGAACTTCTGTAAGATAGTTAATAAAACATTCAGCAAGAAAAATTCAAAAGATTAGTATCCGTAGTATCAAAAAAAGGCCTTTCGGTTTATTTTTGTATATTGAAAATAATCACCGAAAATTCTAACTGTTCTACAGCTCTTAGATATAACAAAAATGTACTTTCGATAGACTGTACTAACTTTTGAGCGATAATGCATATATAAATATATAAATATATATATATATATATATATATATATATATATATATATATATATATATATTATATATTTATGTTTATATATGTACGACATTATATTTTTATTAAAATTCTCTCCCTATATAACAGCCAAAAGTTGTACAACTTTTTGTGTGTACACTGTGTTCTCTGAAATTTTTTTATACTAAGGATCACATTCAATACTTATTGACTTCTGCAATCCTTTATTTTCATAAGTATTATACTATCAACTATTTTTCCATTGCGCTGAAATGAGGCAAGTCTCGCGTTTGGACAGCTTCGTTTCACTTACCACTCTCGTTATTCTTTCTTAAATCTCTTACAGTCTATATTACTATAGCACTATGTAATATTAAAAACTGCTCCCAAATCATCAAGTTTCTTTCTACATTTCACTATATCTTTTCTCCTAGCAATGAAACACAAAGCACAAATTATGACACAGAACTTATAGCATTATGGGGAGAACCCATTTGCGTTAACACTTTATCCAACCACTGTAAGGGTCCGTGTAAATGTGCTTCTATCCAACAGGGAGTTGATGTGACGTCTTGTCGATGGTATTCAGCACCCCATCCTTTAACAAAGGACATTCTGAAAATGATAAAATATGTGTTACAAATTTCCTCTGAAATACAAGTCTTTTTTTGTGATATGAAGTTTACCTTATAGTACACATTTTTGTTAACTCATAAACAGCTTCGAAACCGTGATTCACGCTTTGCGAGAGCAGCTGCGCAAACTCCTGGTTATTAAATATCTTTAATGAACATCCTGGTGGAATCTTACAAACTGTACTAGGATGAAATCCGTGATGGTGATTACAATTTCTAGATTGCACGAATATAGCAGAATCGGAGAGACATTCCGCGTATACTTCGCCGCCTACATAATATAGATGCACTCCTTTGCCTATGTGTCTTCTTGTATTCTCGATAGTAGAATTCCGATTTACATTAGATAACTGTCCAAGGCAAAAACGATCGGAATTGTTGCTTGGATTTGTGAAGCCATCCACTATTACAGAGTGAGAGTGACAATGAAAAACTTCTCCCACTCTGCAGTTTAGCTCGTAATAAGCGATAGAGGCCCAATAGGGTGGTTCCTGGTAACACACTGGAGCCACTTCAGCTGAACCAGTTGTATCCATTGCTACTGGATCAGGTGGTGGTGACTGTCCAGGTTGTGACCCATCTTCAGGTGGAGAATAAGCTGGAGGAGGAGTTTCTGGTAATCCATTTGTGCCGTAAGGACTCTGCGGATTTGGTGATGTTGTACTTCCTGGACTGGGAACTGAACCAACTGAAGACATAGGTGAAGTTGGGTTTACACCCCCAGTGGATCCAGCATTAAATCCACTGGAAGAATAAGATACATTATGCGGCATTGTTGGTTCGGCTATCTGATGAAATGGTAGCAAAGAATGTCCAGGAGGATATTCCGAATGCCTAGGCACCAGTACTGGTGGGAGTACCGGACTCTCCACTCTTTTGTAATGATAGGGATTGATACAAACTTCCTTTTGTTTTGCAGAGAAAGGATACTGACATAATTCTAATGGCTTTAATTCATGATGAGATTGCAAATCTGGCCATCTCCACACCCGACAATAAATAACATGTGGCAAACCCTTACGATGCGATACTTGTAGCCTGCCATCTAAACTTCTGGGTATTGTCACACACTTGCTAGGCGTACCGGGACAACTCAAGGCACGTTCTAGCTCTTCTATTGCACCCTTTCTTTTCTTCAATTTTTTTACCAGCGAATCAACTGCCTTTTCAGCCCATTTTTCCTCTTCATCACCCTGCTTCCAGCCGAGTAACTTTTTCACAGCAGGACTAGTGAATGAAAATAAACTATTCAAAGAAGACATAGGTCCAGAGCTCGAGGATCCCTCTTCATCATCCATGTTAAAAATACTGTAGTATTCAAACTATATCTACGATTTTCCTTATGGTATTCCTGTTCCTGAACAACCTGTAATTCAAGATAGTCTGTCAAGTTCCCTGAATTTAGAATTTCTTAATATAGTTGACACAAATATTTCTTCTACGTACGCTAACGTTGCAAAAACAAGAAAATTCTACAGAACATATTACGTGTCTTCGAAAATCTCTCTGATTCAGCTCATAAAGATATCGGTAATGCTAGCCAAGTATCGAAACAAATATTGTGCTATACGTGAGGTTAGATGTTACCAAAATTCGATACACTTATCGTGCTTCGGCGCGCAATACGCACGAAATGTAACAGGAATAATATGCGTTTCAGAATTGTTATATGCAAACGAGATGAAAGTTGAAGAGAAACAAATTGGCCACACTTACACGGAATTGCTTAGCGATCCAGCATTGTTTTTACTACAATCTCCCACTGTTACCACATTCTTGACGCCAACCTCTCGTCATCACGATCGAAGAGAAATATTCGTCAATTTATTGATTCCACACCTTGACTTTATCGTGTTCTTAATAACAACAATTCTACGAACACGATAAACATCTAAGCAAATTTTCTTGTAACACAGTATAGCCACTCCGCAGCGTTCATAATCTTTCCTCCTCTCTCTCTCTCTCTCCCTCTCTTCTTTCTTATCTTCTGTCGTCTGTCTTTCAATCTCTATCTCTTTTGCTCCTTTCGGCGGCGGAGAGTCGGGGTACAATTCGCAATAAGTAATATGTATGTAGTTAACAGAGAACGTACAGAATTTCAGGAAGTATTCGGAAGTTTCTTTGCCTACTCACCGACACCACGCTGCATAGAAATAATTTCGATGCAGCGAAATCGTTCGACAAGACTCTATTCTTTTAGTATGACGCGTGCAGTTCCAACTACAAAATATTTATCCATGGAAAGAACGAAACGTCGTATACATAGCAGTATTATGGCGTTGCAGGAACATCATGGCGCCGTGTTTATGTAGACCGAACACACTACGAGAACTGTACACACTAACCATGCCGATTCATGTTGCTTATTCACAAGCTTCGCAGCATTTAATACTCCCATCGACGATTAATTTTTCTTGTGCGCCTTATTTCGCGTATGCAAACATCGTTTATGCGTGCGTTCACATACGGCAATAATATGCACTCGCGCTGCGCATCGACAATGTATTCAACGATAAGGGCTGATCGTAGATGACTCACTTGAAAAAAATGATACATTAGAAATTCATTGTTGAATAAAAATTGAAGATGCAATTTAAAAAATTTCAGTTACATTTTTTTCATGCTTATTGTTAGGTTTTTCGATCGATTAGCGTAATTAATCAAATTTAAGTTTCGTTATTTCAATCAGAGAATGAAAACAAAAAGCTATGATTGGTACAGTCTGAACACAGGAATGGAGGGAGATTTGATTGTTTCAATTATCTGGTGTAACTATAAATATAAAAAACAGTATATTTGAGTGATAAAAAGATATTATACAATCGTACAAATTTTCGTACGTATAAGCTTTCATTAATAAACGTACTGTTTCGCCAGTGCCCTCAAAAATTTTGCCTTCCGAATATTCGCCGCTTCTCGTTGTATCTCCTCGTTATTATTGGAATTTAATTCCAATAAACCTATCACTTTTATCTACAATAATAATTCTGTATTAATCGATCGCATTTGTTTCAAATGTAAAGAAATGTAGGGCGTTACTAACTGCTAGCTGTTTCCTGTGATGCTCGCCGCGTTTTGTATGCAAATGTATTAGATACTCGAGGATCGTCGTGTCCCAAATGCAATGGTAATATGCATCCATAGCGTCAGCTGGAGCGCAACTTTTCTGATCGCTCGCTGCCATCTTAAACGCTAAAGAATAATCGACTTCCTCTAAGAACTGGCATAGGACAGCAGCTTGAGTATAACATTGTAAATGAGCGCAGCATTTGATCATGCGTCTATAAACGAGATCGTCGATCTGCGATCGTGGTACTGGTTGGCTAAACAAATCACTGGCCACCATAATAGCTTCTAAATAATACTTCATAGCACTCTCGTAATATCCTAAAACTAAATACGCTGCATTAGCGCAATATGTTACTTATTGCAGAAACCTCGTGCTGTCTAAAATTTCGAAACGAACCAAAATTAAGATCTCCCATCAATCTCAACCAAGGGACATTGCTCGGATAATATTTCAAAGCTTGTGTTAGTAGCTGAAACAGCAATTCTCCTATAGTCCTAATGTTGTAAGAGTTTGCGCTGCAAAATGTGAACGTATAATTAATGGTAACACGACTGTTCACGTACATGGAAACTTACTTTGGTACACCAGCTGGCCAAAGAGAAAGATACTGTGTGTGCAATTCAAGGCTGGATTCGTCACGCAAAACGTTGCGTAAACGTGCCAATAATGAAATAACGACTGTAAGAACCATAGGTTCACGTAATCTGCCTAGAGTATTTCCAATGCTAGCAATAACATCTCTCGAAGCGCTACCGGAAGTGCCACTATTACCACTATTGCTACGCTTTTGTGGTTGGTCTCTACTTGGTCCGAACGCTGCTAAAACTATAAAAGAATTTGTTTAATATAGGCAGCAATCGATGAAACGATATGCATCGTTAAAGAACTTATAAAACGGACCCATATCCCAGGCTTCTCTTGGGAACTTCCGTCCGCTCTTATATTTTACAATGTCCTGACAGACACTGCTAACAGCTGCTGCAAATTCTGTATAGCTCCAACGTTTCTCTAAGCTAGTAAGGTAATCCCATTCAGCCATATTTAAAAGAAAGACCGTGCAATATTCGATGATCTCTTGCCGCGGTATAACTTGATCAGTTGCTTGTAATGCTCCGAGACATTGCTTGGATCTTGTAACAAGACTTTGCACGTCGCCTACAATATTTCTATTATTTTATCGTTATATTTTATTGGTAACAAATTACGTTTGAATTAATTATCCTTACAGATGTTCGTTGCTGGCCAAGCATGAAGACATCTCCATATCTCAACGAGAAGACACTCCCAATTTACTAATTTACATAACTTAAATATCACCGTGTTTCCAGTTTGTGAATGTTGCTGTGCTTCTTTTTCGAGTACAGTCAAGATCTCGATCGCGCCTTCGAAATCTTTAGACATTACTAATTCCCTGCTTTTAGCAAGTAACACGTACGAGTAATCTTGAAGGAAACCTCGCGGAAGGGACATTACAACACTTTGTAACGGTATAGGTAATTCCCAACAACTGTTTACGTGCCACAACGGTTTCATTCGGTGCTTTCCATCTAAATGTAATAATATCTCGTGGATTTCACTGGTGTTGTAAGATTGTATTAACTTCTGTTCCAATTCAAACATTTCGACTCTTGTACTCTCTGGAATCGAAAGTGTTGGTCACAAAGCTGTCATACCATGCTAAATGTATACTCTGAATTATAAAGATTAACTCTTGTACTAACTGGTAAATGTTACCAACGGTATACCCCAATCGTTTTTTAGTAATAGATCTGGTAATTCCAGGTCTTCAACCGCGACTGATTTCCGAATTTCATCTAATTCCCTTTCATTAAATAATGCTATGTACGCAGGTTCATCAAGTACCTTAGAAGCAACTCCATCGATATCGCTGGTATGTACAAGATAAAGAAGAAAGTGAGATATACGTTTTTTATCAATCACAGAGGTCTTTTCTAAAACATTGCCAAGAGCCTAAAACAAGCATTGCATAGAATCAAGAATAGAGTAATATACTTATGTATGTACTTAATGTACTTATACATTCAAAGCAAGAACACAGACTTATCTTACCCAAAAGAAAACATCAACTCCTTTGAGGCCAGCTGCCTTTATTTCTGTAACATAATCACCAAGGATGATACTACCATCTAAGATTTTTCTTACTAAATTTAAACATTGAATTTGAAGTAAAAGATCGCGAGCTACTACGATTTTTCTGTTCACAGATCCCCCTTGTATATCGAGTTCCAAATTGTCTCTATAAACTTGAGGGATCTCTCTTGTAACGTTGTCAGCCTGTAAAATCTGTAGTATGTTCTAAAAAAGAAATATATTATTACTGAATCCATAAACATTCTTTCCAGGTGCTTCTTAAAATGCCTACATTATATTGATCCTTAATTGATGCTTGTAACTGTTGAGTAAGACTTGCTGTAACCCCTTCTATAGACACATCGCATGCCAAGCAGCAACCGTCCAAAAATTCTTTTTGTACTCTACAATACAGCCAATTCTCAGGATTCTTAAGCCTATAAAATAGTTCTTTTGCTTCTATAATATGACGCTTTGCTTCCTGATATTCTTCTTTCAATAAATGGAACTTTGCCAGATCATAATGTATCTAAACAGAAGTTGAGTATTAAAAGAATCGTTAATGATGGAATTACAACAGTTCAATGTCTTCTAAAAGAGATACCTGACATTTAAATTCATCTATACTTATAGGAAACATATTTTCCCAATTCTGTTTAATTTCTGTGCTATCTTCAGTCAGCATTTGGAAAGTATCAAAAGATAAAATCTTTGGGCTCAATTCTTTAGTTTCCAAAACATTGTTTAAAACATTTACACTGGTAGGTATGTGAGCTTCCAATTTTCTAATCATATCATCAACTATCCCAGGTGGTACATATGTTGATTCTTGAATACCTGGACTAATATACAATTAAAAATGTGAGCACAAAAACCAAAATTCAACACATATTATATGTATGATTATATGCAAAGTGTATGGTCTCACATATGAAGAAATTGTTGCTTTGACTGTTTATTATACAATGCTCTGTATGTAATTGCTCTAATATGCCACCTATGATATAAAACCACTGTGAACAGAACTTGGTCGGATATAGCATGTATGGAAAATTCAGGTACAGCAGGTATTTCAACAGTCATATCGGATGTCACATAAAT